>CAUYQU010007614.1:0-164028 GCA_963574635.1 Cheracebus regulus | reverse complement strand
AGCTCTGGAGTCACCAGCAGGTGCCCATTCCTTCTGGACAACTGCCTTGGCACATCTCAGTGGCCCCCAAGGCGACGACGCAAGCAGCTGTTCACCCTGCAGACGGTGAACTCCAATGGGACCAGCGACCGCACAACCTCCGCTGAAGAAGTCCATGCCCAGCCGTACATTGCTATCGACTGGGAGCCGGAGATGAAGAAGCGTTACTACGACGAGGCAGAGGCTGAGGGCTACGTGAAGCATGACTGCGTCGGGCACGTGATGAAGAAGGCTCCTGTGCGGCTGCAGGAGTGCATTGAGCTCTTCACCACTGTGGAGACCCTGGAGAAGGAAAACCCCTGGTACTGCCCCTCCTGCAAGCAGCACCAGCTGGCCACCAAGGAGCTGGATCTGTGGATGCTGCCTGAGAGCCTCATCATCCACCTGAAACGCTTTTCCTACACCAAGTTCTCCCGAGAGAAGCTGGACACCCTTGTGGAATTTCCTATCAGGGACCTGGACTTCTCCGAGTTTGTCGTTAAGCCGCAGAATGAGTCGAATCCGGAGCTGTACAAATACGACCTCATTGCAGTTTCCAACCGCTATGGCGGCATGCGTGATGGACACTACACAACATTTGCCTGTAACAAGGACAGCGGCCAGTGGCACTACTTTGATGACAACAGCGTCTCGCCTGTGAATGAGAATCAGATTGAGTCCAAGGCAGCCTATGTGCTCTTCTACCAACGCCAGGATGTGGCGCGACGCCTGCTGTCCCCGGATGGCTCATCTGGCGCCCCAGCCTCCCCTGCCTGCAGCTCCCCACCCAGCTCTGATTTTATGGGTGTTAATTGAGAGCCCTGGCTGGGGCCTGCCACAGAAAAAAAGCCCTTTCTGCAATCTCGCTTCTCGTGTCCGTCCCTCTTCTCTTACTCGTGTGAGGTGCCCCCGCCAGGCATTGCAGGCTTAGTCGTGGCTACTGTTTTCCTGTGCCGCCGCACCACTCTCTCCCAGGAAAGAACAGGTCCTGTTTCCTCCTGGCAGTGCGCGCCCTGCCTGTGTTTGCCCTTCCAGCAGTGACCCTCCCTCCTAGTCTTCATTTATGGTTGTGTCCTTCCTTCTCCTCAGACCAGAGTGTTCTGCGTGGGTGGTGATGGGGGTTCACCTGAACACAGAGTGTATTTTCTTATACTGAGTCCCTGTACCTTCTGCCGTGTGTGTGTATATATAAAGTGCCAGTCTGCTCCCCGCTCAAAAAAAAAAATGGGGATTTTTTTTTTATATTCTTCTGCGGGAGAATGGATGAGTATATAAGGACGCCAATGACATCTTGCAGTGTCTAGGTTGGCAGTTCCAAATAATTACACCTTGGTGAGAAAGACAATTTGAAATATTCATACATAAGTTGTAAGATGCAATGAGGAATGCACATTAAAAACTTGAAAAAATGATTTTAAAATATTTTAAGTGCCACAAGTTTTAGGGCATTATTGCAAAATCTGCTATTTTATTACTCAAGTGTCTAATTTATCCCCATGAAAGCAGACACAATATCCTTACTAGTGGAAGTAAATGTGAAAGCAAAACAGTCCTTTACCAGTAAGCTAGAGCAACTACTAAAAGTACTAAAAGGTAATAAATAAAATCACAACAATAAAGAAAGCATCATTGCAGAAGAAAAATCCCCAGCAGATTGTCTATTATTTTCCCTTTTAACACCGATCTTAAAGTTCTTCCAGCTACAGTGCTTGGAGTCATTTACCCTCTACAGTTGTTCTAATTATATCTATCAAATGTGATGCATGTTTAATTGGATCTTAATAGGACTGTAGCTCCTTGTTTAGCAGCTAGTTTAACAGGAGAGTAATTTATTGCTGATAAGGTATGGGGTCTTCTATTCCTCCTACTAAATAAGAATTGGAAATGCATTTGAAAACCAATGTCTTAGATGAAGTTCCTTTTCTGAAAGTAAATTCCTATAAATCAAAGTGGGTGATTATTTTGCCCATGTTCTGAATGAGTTGAGAACAGATATTAAAATGTTTAATAGCCCGCCTATGAAAAATGTTGCTCAAAAAAGTGCTGCCTAAAATTTTCTTCAAGTTAATTAGATACTGGGTGTACAATTTTCATGATATTATAACAGGTATGTTCCCTGCTGGAGGGTAGTATAAACCAATAACAAAATTAATTCTGTGAAAATGTGAACAAGTTAGCTAATCAAAAGTTGTAGTACTCATCAAAAGAAATAACATTGACATGTAAAGAAAGTGTAGAATTTTAAAATAGTAGTTGCAAGGCAAATGAATCCATTACCATTAAAGTCTTTTTATTCTATTATATTCTAGAGGGTTCATAGATATTATTTTTCATAACAATATGTTAAAAGGTATTTAACCATATCAATGCAGCATGATGCTTTATGTGGCTAAAAATCATAATCTCAGCTCACATACTTATCAATCTCAAGTGAGTTGATTTCCATTTTGAAAGTGATGACAGAACAATGAGTAGGTGTTAACCATTACATTGTAAGAACAGTCCTCTGAATGTTTAAATGGTAATTTGAGTCATATTTGGAAAAGCAGAGATACTACAGGGAACAAAGGGTAACAAGGCTTCAATAATAACATGCCTTTATTTTTATTAAACATATATACCTCCCTCAACATGCACTAATCAACAATCATCATATTCATCCTTTCAAAATTCAGGATAATGGAAGGTGACTAAAATGAAGGCATATTTAGATGAGCTGATGAAATGAACTTTGAAAATTTCAGTAGAATCACAACAGGGTTATATTTGCCTATTTGTTCTGAACATTACTTCTCAAACTATTTATTCCACAAAATATACAAAGCTACTTTAAAAATACCTCATTAATCCTTACTTATCAACTTCTGTGCTTAATTGTATAGAAGGAGGGAACAATGGTAAAATCAGCTATGAAAACAAAATTCATTCTATGAGGTGTAGGTGCAAGCAAAGTAAGGAAAATCAGGACCCTTAAAAATCAATGAAGATATTAAAGACTGTATTTCCTAGAACTCATGATAATAAAGCATCAGAATCAGTATACCGCTGTCCAGTTAGGTTTTAATTAAAAGCACAGGAATGGATTTTCTATACATAAAAGCTGCCTTGCCTATACTGCTATTTCTTGAATTCTTCCATGATTCTGATTCCAGCAAAGCATGCATATCTGACATTCATCTTTTCTCATAGCTTCTACATCTAGGGCATGGCATGAACTAATTTCTCTGACCTCCTGTAGCAAGAGTGTAAATCGAGTAGTGACATAGTAGGATGCAAAGGGAAACAAATGACCCCTGACCTTAATTAAGCCAGACATTTCTTGCAGAGATAGAATATATACATAAAACATAACTCAACAAGAGAGCATATGAAAATGTCAGTTGAATTTAGATCTACCTTTAAGCTCTGCAGGAAACCGATTTCTAGCCAACTTCTATATTCTTAATCTTTATGCTGAAAAATTTTCACTTTGTTACCATTCACCTTCAGGTATTTATATATTCCACACACTCCCAATATCATCAATAAAGACTATCTGTTCCTATTTGTTAGCCAAACCATCCAGAACTCATATGTTCTACAGAAGTATATACAACATGGTCAATATAAGCATGACATTTTAAGTCAGGAGCTCTGGATTTTGGCTCTGGCTCTGCTAGTTGCCAACTGTGTGATTTTGAATAAGTTATTCAGTATTTGTAAGACTTGCTATCTATAGCTGTAACATATGGATTATTATAATGGTACTGATCTTAATGTTGTTGTATGAAATTAGGCAAAGCATCCAAGGCACTTAGCATACTTCCCAAATAATAAAAAGTATCTAGATACTTTTGGTAGGTGGTGGTGTTCACATACTCAGATATCTAGAAGCTTTTGCTATAACTCAATCTGGTAACAGTGCACACTTAACATCTGCATTATAAGTGGGCTTTCTTGGGCAGACCCACTACTGCTCAATTGCTGACTGTACTTTGAAGCTGAAGCTGGCAATGCTTGATAAGAGAAAGTAAAGACAACAATACACTTATGATATTCAGCATTTTTTTCTTAGTAATTATGGTAAACATAGGATAACAGTACAGATGTGTTTATTTAGGATTATGGCTAATATTAATTTGGATTAGTAGTCAATGTGTTCTATGGCCCAGTAATATTTATTGTAAGCAATTTGGTTAATTATTGATGAGAACCTAGGATTATTAGAATTTTCCTTTTGATTTTACTGATTAACATATAAAATTTCTATGAAAAACAGTATTTAACAAAATTCCAAAAATCACATAATTGATTTTATGGTGTTTTGTTCATCAATGTTCTTGTCTATGACCCCAAAACACAGGAAATAAAAGCAAAAAATGGACAAGTGGAAACACAATAAACTAAAAAACTTCTGCAGAGCTAAGAAAATAAAAGAATAAGAAGTCTTATAGGATAAGAGAAACTATTTGCAAACCATATATCTGCACTAAGGGTTTATTTCCAAAAACTATAAGGAACATCTACAACTCGATAACAGAAACAAAACAAAACAAAAACAAGTGATGCAATGTAAAGAAATGGGCCAAGGACTTGAATAGAAATATCTCTGAGGAAGACATACAAATAGCTAACAAGGTGTTTAAAAAAGTACTGAATATCACTAATCTTCAGGGAAATGCATATAAAAACTACAATGAGGTATGACCATACATCTGTTAGGATCGCTATTATCAAAAACCAAACAAGCAAAAGATAAGTGTTTATAAGGATGTGGCAAAATTGGAACTCATGTACATTGTTGGTGGAAATGCAAAATGAGGCAGCAATTACAGAAAACATTATAGAGGTTCCTCCAAAAATTACAAATGGGACTACCATATGACCCAACAATCCTACTTCTGGGTACATACAAAAAATAATTAAAATTAGGATCCTGAAGAGTTATCTGTACTCTTATGTTAATTGCAGTATTAATTATAATAGCCAGTATGTGCAAAAAACCTAATGCCCATTAATGGATAAATGGATAAAGAAATATAGTATTACATACAATGGAACATTATTCAACCTTAAAAAGAAGAAAATCCTGCTCTCTGTGACATCATGGTTGAACCTGGAGGACATTCCTCTAAGTAAAAGAAGCCAGTCAGAGAAGTACAAACATTGCATGAGTCCATGTATATGAGATACCTAAAACCATCAAACTCAAGGAAGCAAAGAGTAGAATGGTGGTCGCCAGAGTCTGGGTAAAGAGAGAAATATGAATTGTTCAATCAAAATAAAGTTTCAGTAATGCAAGATTAATACATTCTGGACATCTGCTATACAATAGAGTGCCTATAGTTAACAACAGTGTATTGTACACCTATAAATCTTAAAAGAGTAGATCTCATGTTAAGTTTTATTACTACAAAACAAAAATGAAAACAAAGGAATGGAAACTTTTGGAGGTGATGGATATGTTTGTCATCTTAATTGTAGTGATAGTTTCATGAGGGAATGCAATTCTAATTTCATCCAATTGTATACATTAAATATGTGGTTTTTTGCATATCAATTATACTTCAATAAAGCTTTTGATTGAAAATGTTAATTAAAAATAAGTATAATTGTATTTTTAGTAGAGACGGCGTTTCACCATGTTGGCCAGGATGATCTCTTGACCTTGCGATCCGCCCGCCAATTAGCTGGGCATGGCAGCGCATGTCTGTAGTCCCAGCTACTTGGGAGGCTGAGGCAGGATAATCACTTGAACCTGGGAGGCAGAGTTTGCAGTGAGCCTAGATTATGTCACTGCACTCCAGCCTGGTGACAAAGCAAGACTTCATCTCAAAAAAAAAAAAAAAGTATAATTGGGCACTAGTTTAGGGCTGATGAGGGTGTGCACTGAAATAAAATGTCCTGAGTTTAAGTTATAACTCACAATTTACTCATCATAAAATTTGTGGGGAAAATGGTTAATCTCTTTTTCACCTCAGTTTACTCATCTTTAAAATGGAAATATTTATAGCACCTCCTTTACAGCATTCTTTTGTATTTACTTTTGAAGCACACAGCATAGTGCTTGGCACATTATAAGTGCTCAATAACTGTTTGCTAATATTATTATCCACAATACAAACAGATACTGTGTGATGAGCACTGTGCAATGTGCGGGACAAGGAGAGGGTGTAGTAAGAGTATATAAAGCAGGAGAGATAACCTTATCTAGGCAGTAAGTAAGGCAAAGAAACCTGAAGAGGGGGCACCAGCAATCCAGACTGAAGGACTGACATGCACAAATCCTTGCACAAGAGAGGAAAAAATAAAGTATACCTGTTGTTTCAAACTGTGTATAAAGTTGAAATCATTAACCTATGTGTAGTAGCAGGAAGTAACTAAAGGGCATTAAGCATTGGCATTTCGTGATTAGATATGCATTACAAAAGAAAGAAAGCCTTCCTGCAGCAATGAAGAGAAAGGAAGTGAGAACAGGAACAAAGAGACTTTTGAAGATGTTATTGCAAAAATCTAATTATATGAGACTTACTGTTTATAATACTGTTAATGTTTGTATTAAGATATAAAAAGGATAGAGAGAAATGAGATACAGAAAGACAGGATAGAGCAGTGATTTTCAATAATATCAAAATTTCTTGGGGTTTTAAAATTATTATTATTATTAATTTAGTGTCTGGGATTTACACCAGCCTAACTGAATCAGAATCTCTGGAAATGGGACTAAGACAACTGTGTATTTTGTTAAGCTCTCCATACTCTTCTAATATTCAGGACAACGTGAAAACTACTAGAGAAATACTTAGAAGGAAGAATACATATGACTTGATTGATTAAATGTGGAGTTTAGAAAGAGGTAGGAATTAAAGATGAGTCCCAAGTTTCTGATTTTTTCTCAGGAAGGATGGTAGGAACATTTAATGAGATAAAAATGCTTGAGAGAGAGAGCCCATTTGCCCATTTTTGGTGAAAAGATGGATTCAGCTTGGTTGTGTTGAGTTTTAGGACCCTAGTATACATCCAAATGCAGAGGTAGGGTAGGCAATTAGGTTTCAAATTTGAGACTCAAAAAAAAAAAAACCCTCTGGTATAGAGGTGTCAAGTTAGGAAACATTATATATAGATATAGATGGTACCTGATATTTGAGGAGTATATATAGAGTGAAGAAAATGTTAACAGTGAGAAGAATACCTTAGATTAAATCCTGAGGATTTAACACTAAATATTTGGGTAGAGTAGGAGGAGCCTGGAAGGAAAACTGAAAATGAATGTTGTATGTCCAAAGCCAAGGGAACAGATTTCAGAAAAGAAGTTTGGGGCCAAATATGTTTACTTCTGCTAGGAGACACAGTAATACACTGAATGTGTCCACATGTTCATCTGGAAAAACCCAAGTCTAGTGCAACTCAGCCTCTCCTTAGCTCTAATCTATGCTGAAACAGCAAAAAGTGTCTGCAGGAAATTTTTAAAAAATAAAAATTAAAAAAGAGCAATCCTACCAAATTTTCCTTGGAAACTTTATTTCTCATGCTCTCACATTTTCTCTTCAATTTCACATCTCTTCATCTGATAGTCCTGCAGCCTTCATTTTCCACTTGTTATTTCTCCACTGACGGACTGGTTCTTTTTTTTTTTTTAAGAAAATAGAAGCAAACAGAAGATAGCTATTTCATCCTCCCAATTCTTTTTCTATTTCCTATCTGCATCAGTACTCACAATCTTCTCTTTTCTTCCTGTTGTCATGGAGAAATGCCCTTACTCCTATCTTATGCCA
The DNA here is from genome assembly GCA_963574635.1 of Cheracebus regulus. Taxonomy (NCBI): domain Eukaryota; kingdom Metazoa; phylum Chordata; class Mammalia; order Primates; family Pitheciidae; genus Cheracebus; species Cheracebus regulus. The sequence continues at coordinate 156,256 of CAUYQU010007614.1, read as the reverse complement.
ACCCCTCCAGTTTTAAACTGAATCTTGTTGCATCAAGTACTATTATTGACACAACCTCCCTCAATCTTTTCATGAACGTTTCTTCCTCTCTGTTAAACACTCTCCTCCATCCCTTTAATGTTCTTCTGCATTCAAATATGCAAATAAATCTTCTGTCTGAAAAATCTCTTTTGACCTCCAACTGCCTTTATGCACCTTACCATTTCTTTTTCCTCTTAAGTACAAAATATTTTAAAAGAATTATTATTTCTTCTGTATCTGCTTGTCCAAACTCTCATTTTATCTGTTTTTGGAATGCAAATGCAGAAGGTTGTGCTAATCCTATTCCCCAATTTGTTACACATTATCAACACTGATCCTCACAAAGATCCTTTCTTATATTTCTTATGTGTCTTCCTCATCACCATTTACCCACACATTTTTAGCAACCAGTTGTGATTAAAATTTAATTTGAATGTATTTCCATAAAACTTGGAGTCATTAATTATGCATGTAGTTTTAGTCCATATATGTGGTATGCTTTATAGACCCCATTGTGTTTCTCAATTTTTCTGTCTATGTATGTCATTAACATTTATCCACTTTGCTGTTACATATCCAAGCTTTAATTGAAATTGTTATGTGGAATTCCAGTGTTTCTTTTTTCTATTACATGTTATCCATGTTCCCCAATGATGCACATCTAGATCCAGAGATGTCCTCATATACAAAAACAATGCTGGGAACTAGAACTTCATATGCCTTCTTTTTTGAACCTACATGAGAATGATTCTGTTCTTCTCTGGAGGTTTACTCAGGGAAAAGTCTTTACAACTAGCTAACCAAGGAACTATTTAATTAACTTACTAAACTACACCTATATGCACACATACACATGTGTGCAAATTATAAGTACTCCGCTTGCTTTGGCAGCCCATGCAGAAATTATAAGTACTGCTAGATTTCTCTCCAAAATGACTACTTTACATTACTTTACATTGTAAACACTAGTGCATGAGAGATTCTATATTCCACACCCATGTTATTTAGTGACTACTTTATTTAAAATTGCTTTTGTCTCTTTTCCTTTTTAAATATTCTAGTTTCTTTATTTGCCTCTTCTCTCTATCTGCTTCTGGTGTTGACCAGTCTTTTATGGGTCTGAAATATATTTTACATTATTTTTTCACTGTCACTGATTTTTTCTTTTATTTTATTCTCCCTTTTTGCTTTATTCAATGGAAATTATCCTCATCACTTCACTGACACTATCTGTGCCAGTCACTAACAGCAACCTTCGTATCAAATCCAATATTGATATTAGTACTTACTTAAACTTCTTAGTGGGATAGGGCATGATTGCCCATGCCCACTTTTTTTCAGGCACTTTCTGTACTTGGTTTGTAGCATATTACTCTCACCTAACTATATTCGTATCCCACAGTCCTCCTGAGTCTCCCTTTATGGTTACTCTTCCTTTTTGTCTAAATATTCAAATATCCTTAATCATTTCCTTAACCCATATATTTTTGTTATTTATCTTCTCTCCCTTTGTTATCACACCTGTCTCATGGCTTCACATTCCATCTATATGCAGACAATTCCTCAGTTTATAACTAAGGGTCAGGCCTTTCCCCTGAGCATGAAATTTAGATATTACAGTCCCATTTTGACATTTCCACTTGGATATAATAGGCATTTAAAACTTAACAAGGCCACGGCAGAATCATGCACTTAACCCGACCACTGCCAAACCGTTCTTGACCATTAGTCTCCCAGAGTTACAGTATTGTCATTAACATAGTTTATTGGGTCAAATTTTCAAAGGCTTTCTTGATTGGTGTCATTTTTGCAGCCTAAACTTGTATTGCTCCAGGGACTTTTATGTTCAGTGTTCTATCTCCACCATGAAAATGTAAACATAATGAGGATGAGGGCTTTGTTTATATAGTACAACACTCTTGACTCATTACTTGGAGTAGTATTCATTACATGGGTAGTATAATGCTACTCATGTGTAGATCAGGGCTTATATATATTTGTGAAAATGCCACATGTGTAAAAATAGATGGAAAATGATAAGGGCAGGGGAGATCTGAATATGTGTTAATGCTAACAGCAAGAAAGGTGAGGGTGAGAGAGAGAGAGAGAGAGAGATTAGTCATCTAAGAGGGAATGATTCCTGGTGTGTATGGAGCTGTCCACCAAAGCTGCAGAACCTCCACTGTGGATGACAGTCAGATAGTTAGGACAGGAACATGCCTGCTGGGCATTTACAATTTATTTGATAGGCTTGGTGCCTGATATTAAGAGGCAAAAATTTGAAGATTATAGAGAATGAAAGAGAACAATTTGTAAAATATATGTGTGTGTCATATATTGGTTGAGATATAAAACCTCTAGATCTGAATTGTATTATGGAAATTGTAATGCTTAATTTTGTGGTGTAAACAAGTGATCTAGTTAATTTACTAAAAAAGAAGCTTAGGAAGCAATATATTGTGAAAAATAATGTATGGAATTCAGAGTCATATATTTTATGTATAGATCCTGGCTCCCCTGACAACTGGCTGTGTAACAAGATTCTGGCCTGTTCATTAACCTCTGCCAACTAATGTTCCATATCTGAATAACTGGAGATAATGATGTCAAGATTGACTCAGAGGTTGATTGAGATGATATGTACAAATATTAATCTTTCTCCTCTCCATACTAATACTTTACCTGTAATTGTTTTTTATGGATATGGCTATATATTCTGAAAAACAATATCATTGAAAAATAATTCTTTAGGTATAAAATAATAGCATCAGAAAACATTTGGAAATAATTTTAATGAAGTTTGGAGGGCTTTAGGCTTGCATGCCTCAGTGATTTTGAGGATTCTATTAAGTAACAAGGCTAGATGCTATTTTGAAAAATTATCCTCATGTCATACAATACTGATTATTATTTGTTCTTATTCAAGTATTGTCAAGTGTGTACTCTTAATAGATAATATTGGATTTGCTGTCAAGTATGCTTGCTTTCTTATTTAAATCTCCTTTCTTATAGTTGTCTATATAAAGCAAATAGCTTCAACAAAGCATGTTTGCCATGAAGATCGAGTTAGCAACATTAACGTCAATAGCAAATCCAAATATCTTTGTATTTTGTACAATAAAGTAGATCATTTAAAATACGTATTGCACTATTAGATGTTAGTTCAATAATTTGCAAATAATTGTAAACCATGTCTTGGGGTATTTTACATGGGCTTATGATTCACATTAAAGGCCAAATTAAATGGGGGCTTTTGAACTTTCAATCTTAGTACGTCTCAGCAAGGCCGTTAAGCATCTAGGAGATGCATCTAGGAAATTTCATGGTCAAACGCATGGTTTAGTATACTAGGTTCACCAATTAGTAACTGTGCGACTGCACAGGTTACTCAAACATTCTGAATCTCAAATTTCCTCATCTTTAAAATAAATAATTGAGTAAGCCCACTCAATTCACGGGAGAAAAAAAGGAGCCAGTGTGTCTAAAGTATATAGAGCAACTAGCACTTAATAAGTATTCAATAAAAGTCACTTTTATCAGTAGTAGTATTTTATTTACAATTTAGACTAACCTCTCTGTGACATATTTACAGACACTTATTCTTTTTAACCAGTAAGGTATGTACAATTCCCTGCAAAGTCACTGCACTTAGCTACTTGCTTCTTATTGTTTAAGTGACCATTTCCTCCATGACTCTTCAGTTCTGTAAGCACTGTTCATTTGTTTCTTATTGGTGTTCCCAGCGCCCAGCAAATTGCTCGGCACAGGATATTCCTGTATTCTATATTAGGTGAATAAGTTGGATTACTTGCCTTTATATAATATGTCACTATTTGAGAAAACTTACTTAAAAATTATATGAAAAAAATTGCTTATTAGGGCAGCAATTTAAATAGCTTTCTTATTATTTATAAATATAAAAATCCTTGTACTTAATTTTAATAAAATATACCTGCATCCTTATACTTAATATTAATAAAATATACCTGTATGTTAAACTACTTCATGGTTTATATCATATTAGGAAGTGGGTAAATACTGGGGTAATTAAAATTCAGTTTCTGATATAATTTATATATGGAATAAAGTGGAGAAAAACTGCAGACATGATATCACATCTCTTAACACTTATCTACTGATTCTTTGTAATCCCCCTTCAAGTCAGTGAAAAGATTTGTAAGAATAAATCTGGGTAACCCTTTAAGAACTCATCAGAGTGATCAGATCATGCAGAAACTGAATATCCTATTCCTATTTTCTAAAATTGAGCTTATCTTCTTTGCAGCAAAGATATAGAATACTATTCTTCAAGGTTTGGGGTTTTCCGCCCCCCAACATGATGCATGGTTAATTTCATTTTGAAAATTGATTAGACTACCTGATTGATTACAGTGATTGCTTTTCTTGTCTTGAACAAGGAGATAGCATTTGTAATTCTTATTAAAAGTTGATTAGTATTTAATACTGTTAGTCTTATTAAATGTTGCATAATAAATTTTAGAACCAAAATCTGCATGGCCAATTACTAAACATGAAGTAAATCACATCTTCAAGTGGTATAAAAAATTCAAAGGCATAATCTTCAATGTTACAACAAACCTGAAAAAAAAATCTCATTAAAAGCAGTAGCTCTGTGATCTAAAAGGTTTTGCTGTTTTCTTTGCGGGTATGTTCATGATTTTAAACTAGGAATGAGTACAGCCTGCCTTGTCACTAACACATTTAGAATTGGTATAACATAAAGTTGTACAGATATCCAGTTGGTTTTATTTTCCTAAGGATTAGAGCTATAATTAAAGAGCACTTTAAATTAAGATATGTAGGCCTTCTATGTACAAACATACTCTACATACTCATACCCTTCTGATGCTTTGATGAAAATATTTGACTGATTTTGAAATGGGTTCCCTAGTAAATGAAATCCAAATCACTGAAACAGATGATACAAACTGCTACCTTCCTTGAAAAGACAGCTATTTCTTTCACCTGTTGAACATTTCTCAATAGAAATAAGATCTGGTATGGCTGCTGAATGAAAGGGCTCTGGATAGTGTGGCATGAAAAAGAGAGTATTGTGACCTTGAGGTGTTGCTTATTTTCTGACATCTGTATCCAGAGAGATGAGAGCATTATTCCTTTCTGCTAGGCTTAGCGGGTATTGCTTTATGACCACTGGGGATCACAAACATTGTATGCCTTTAAATCTGATACAGGAAACAAAAAAACTCCAAAATGTCTGCAAGATACAATGAAGTCTGTGAGTATGTTCTGTTTAAGTTTTATGCAGTGTCTGCCTGCACCGCCCACCCTGAATGTCACGGCCCATCTGTGCATAAAGTTTTTCACTCTGTTGACAGCAGACAACTGAGATTAGTGGGAGTGACACACACATGTAGAGGAGTGCCGAGTAGGCAGAAAAAATGAGCAAAAGGGAAATGAAGTAACCTCCTTGCAGCTGATGAACACGACTCAATCAGCAATGGAAATCAATGAGCTGAAAGGAAGTGGCAGGGAAAATCAATGTTGGAATAATGCACCGACCAATGAACTTCGTCCTTTTTTGTACTGTCTGGCTATAGAAACTTAAATATTCGAGTGCATCACTTTCAGATCATTCTAGCCTTTCCATCTCAATTTATAAGATATTCTCAGTCACCTCTAGCTCCCATACTACTATACACAAGGCCTTCTGCACAATCTAAAGTATCCAAAGATGTTTCAAGTATCATTCCCTTTACCCCATGGGAAAGCAACTAGGGATAAAACTTCATCTGAGAACTTGACTATCCAAAATATGGCAAAGTGGAGATTAGCATGAAAAGTTTACACTGGGTTTCCAGGGCCTGCAAGTCAGCTTCAGCTTGCCATTAAGTGGTTTCTTAGTGTCAATTAAACTTTGAACCTTAATTATAATGGACAGTACATGTAGACAGTTAAACAACTACAGAGTGTCAAACAACCTGCTTGAAATGCCATTACGTCTAGCAGTATAGTGAAGTTCCTAAGTTATACATTACCTGTGGTGAATTAAGTGATGCCATCATTGAGGGAGGGGGCATCATTTTGCTGCAAGGGCAAGTAAAGGTTGTGAAGTTAATCAAACATCTAATAACAAAGTTGGAGGGTTTATCACTGTAAACCTGGGGCAATGATGAACAATTCAGGAGAAGAAACAATACCACAAATTCCATTGATGACTATGAGGTGAAATTCTGGAACTGTTCTACGTAACACTGTGTGGCCTTCCCCAGTGACAATCACTCTGTATTTTCCTTCCTAATATAAATCATAGTTGCCTGCTATTTCCTAGGATCCTTGTGAGACTACAGTAAGAAAAATTTCATAAAAGAAGCATCTCAAAATCGATAAATTTAGGAATAAAATGTAAGGTACTTACAATGGAAAAATAGCAACAATCTGTACATACAGAGTTAATAGGGAAAACAAACAGAGCTGTTCCATTTCCCCTTAACCTAAAAGTAAAATAAATTTATGGGCAGACCCAATACTCTGTCACATTTTGTGATTTTAGTTGAGTTGTTTTCTCTCATTAACAGTGGGAGTAATCTTTTTCCTGATGGATAATGCTGTGGTCACTGATTAAATATTTCAGCCTGTATACATTTCTCTTTGTGTCTCTAAGTTCCCAGTCTGCTTTCTGGATTCTTTCCCCAAATACATTGTACAAACCTGAATGGTCTGACTATACCTCAGGTTTATTTGCAACTCCCATCATATCTAACAAAGTGCCTCCTTTGAGAGTAAATGCTTAAAATTTTGTTTTTGTTAATGTTCTAAATGAATTGCCTAACTTGTATTACATGTTTATCAATAATAATGTATAAAATTTTATATGTACATTAAATATTTTAATCTTTACTAAATCCTGTGAGTTGATTTTTCAGTTTTATATTTAAGAAAGTCTGGATGAAGAGAAAGAAAGTAAATTGCCCTAGATTACACAGCTTCTAATTGAAAGGACCAGCCTTTCAACTTCTCTATGTAGCTGCTTCTTGAGCCAAGGAAATTTTAAATATAGAGTTCCCATGGGAATAATGATTCCTTTCGGTGAGGCTTTTCTGGGAGTCATTTCTTCTGCAGCCTGAGAAGCCTTCTGTTCAGTTTGAATGTCTTTCTTTAGAGAAGGGGACCCTCTCTTTTCATACTATTATCGATGGAGTTCGTTTTTCCATTTGATTTCAGCTGTAGCTGGGTTATCTCAGAAGGAATTCTTCCAGAACTCAACATCTATTCTCTATTTTATTGGTTTTCAAACTTATCAAACTGCTGTGGGTTTTGTTCATTTGCTGGTAGAATATGAAATTTTTTTTCAAATACCATCTTACATAAAATATCAAATTATGAAACAGTGTAGCTCCTCAATTTGACGCACTAGAGTGAAGGGTCATGAGTCCTGCCCCTCCAAATTTTAGCACTTCGGTCACTTTACCACTGAGTTCCAGCATTCAGCAAACTGCTCACTTACGGGATTTGAAGGCTGGGTTTTTTTCTTTTTTTCTGTGAAATGTAATTATAAAAATGCTTCAATTTTAATTCTTTTATACAAATTAGGGAGCAAAATGGGGCCACTCAGAAGTCCAAACCAAGATTACTTTTCTCTTTTGCTAAGGATACTTTGGTATCCACTCTACAACATATTTTGCATCTATTGAGGGCATGCATGTAGTATATATGTTGAGTATCAATTCTACTTCTAGATATAATTTGGTTCAAATCTACTACTTGGTAAATTTATGATCTTGGAAAAGCCCTTTAATTATATTATTAGGTTTTTTTGTCTTCCATATGAAAGATACTAAAACAATTCATCTGTAAAATGCCCAGCACAGTTAGTGCCTGCCCACAGAAGGTATGCATGGTGGTTGATCATGTTCTTTGTCCTAATAAATTGCACAAGAGGATAGAATGCTATTTAGAAAAATATACACATTACTCTTCAAAAACAACTCTCAGCGGTGTTAGCTTGGCATGATTTGTATACATTAACTTCTTAATTCAATCAACATTTCTGAACTCTGATTATAGGACATATAGCAGAGAAACAATGTAAGCCAAAGCAAAAGGAAATCATACTCTCACAAAGAAAAAAGTCAGGTGAGAAGAAAGGGCCACGGATCAAATAATCTAAAGGTGAAATTACAGTTGGGGCAGTGATGTTAAGGTCAACAGAGATTGCTTGAGGAAATGACAGATCTGAAGAAGATCAGTAGAAGTTAACTACTAAGGAGAAAAACAATTGTAGGTGGAATGAGATGAGTAAGACATGTTAAAGCAGGTGCAGAAGAAATAAAAATATAACGCTTCTTGGTAATGAACACCTGAGCAGACAATCCAGTCAGGACAAAATAACAAGCAATGAAATAACTTGTATACCAAGAAACAGTAGCACCATGTAAGCAAAGTGATAGAAAACTAGGTTACATCGAGGCTGTTGCCTTAGGAAAGAATACAATTAGTTATTAGTGCACAAGTATTTGAAAGGTGTTATTCTCTGACTTAGTCTTAACGGGGGTAAGTGCGTAAAAATGGAAGGATACCTGTCAGACGGAACTAGAAAGGGATACCTAATAAAAGAGTCCCTGAGGATAGAATGGTGATGATTACTGATCTGGGGTTGTTGAACAGAGTTAGATAAGGCAATTGAAGAAAAGAACATCCCTGGGAGCAAATACAGCAGAGCTGGGAGCTGACAAAACAAAAGTACATGGCTAACTGGCACCACATTTTTTGGGAAATGAAATAATATTAAGGCACGATTGCATATATTCAATTTGGAACACTTTTCCAAACTGAGACAACTTACTATCTACCATAATGTAATACAGCTTGCCAAAAATTTGGCTATTGATTGGACATGATAATTTAAAAAAATGTTTTTAACTTTTTTTTGCTTCTCTCTCTTGTGCACAAAATATGAATATTATCAAAAAGAATATTACAAAATATAATATTTGTAGAAAGTTTAAATAAGGAGAAAGAAGCAGATAATGTTCTAAGGTAGAATATTGTCTTTTAAAATTTAAAAGAACAAAGAACCCTGGTTTGTATTGCAATGTTAGCTTTGAACAGTCTGAAATTATCTATACAAACTATATATACAAAAAAGGAAGAAAATATTAAGAATTGTCTTTCGGTGGTGGAATACACACACAGATATCTATATATACGAACACAGATGTATATAATTTTTAAAAGCATTTTATATCTTAACTTTTTCTAAAATTGGTAGGTAATATTTTTATAATTACATGAGTAATAAAAATAAGAAAATATTAAGATTCTATTAAGGCATATAGTTTCCCTAGGAGAATGGAACAACATTAAGAAATATGAAAGTATTTTGTTAAATTGATCTTGAGGCAGAAAGAGATCATGGGTTCCTCTGCTTCCCATAAAGATTTATGGGAATACATCTCTCAGGGGAAAAATGAGGCAGGAAAACAGGGTCTGGAAGCAGGGAACATAAGGCCAATTCACACTTCAGCTATAACAGGAAATGTCCTCTCCATAGGGCATACACTGTGAAAGACTTTGTAAATTTACTTCATCCTCTCCATTTACATGGAGCATACCCCAAGTAGCCAATGGAATCCTCTAGGGGATATTTAAACTAAAAAATTCTGTAACAGGGCCTTTTGAGGCCCTATGCTCAGGCCCACTCCCACACTGTGGAGTGTACTTTCATTTTCAATAAATTCCTTAATTCCTTTCTTGCTTTGTTTGTGTGTTTTGTCCAAAGAATTATCCAATTCTTTGGACAAAACACACAAACGTTTTCTTCAAAATGACAAGAGACTGGACACACTCCACCATTAGCAATCTTACCAATATTTAATTAGGTTACTGCTTCAGTAAAAGCTAGACACACATTCATGACAATTTCAAAAATTTTAAATTAGTTCAAAGAAGGAATGACACTGGTGAAAATAGTAGTGGAATGTTGTATGCTTAGCTTATTCAACAAAAAAGATGTTTTCAAATATTCCTAAAATCGTCTGAATATGTGTTGAGACATTTGACAACATTTAAAATGTAGACAAAGATAACTGGCTTTCCATTTGTGCACTATGGTCTTTTTGATAATCTTTATGTGTGCCACAGGCCAGTATTTTCTAATTCACCTTTTAACTTGGACATCTGCTACACAAAACATATGTCTCTCTCTCAGAAAATCTGGAGTCCAGATTTTTGCAGGTAAGTTTAGCCTTAACTAAATTTTTGCAGGTAAGTTTCGCTGAAAACCTCGCTAAGATAAATGCTATTTAATAAAATAATCTGAAAAATAAGTCATTATTCATTCTCTCCTCTATTTTATGTCTTATCTTTGCAGAAATTTGATCACCAGGATTTGGCTTAGTTTCTAGTAGGAGTTGATTTGTTTGGTTTCTTGTAAAATATGTTCATTGGGTTAGGGTATGATGCTCCTGGTAGGCAGAATTTTGGCTTCGGTGATCTTTGTCCCCTGATGTCATGCCTGTAGATAGGCTAAATTACATGGAAGAAAGGACTTTGCTGGTGGAATTAAGGTTACAGACCTTAAGACCGTGAGATTATCCAGGATTATCTGGAGGAAAAGTACCATTAAACATACCAACATATGAAGCTTTTACTTTTCTTCCATAGTTTTCCTTTCATCATGGTGTCTTTTATTTGCTGTTCATTGCTGTGCAAGGTAAAGAAGAAATAAAATGTTCAATTAATAAGATATCTAGAGTTCATCCTTCTATTCTGAAATTCCAGTCTTAAAAATAGTAGAGCTACCACTAGCCCTGCTATGAGATAATACTGTGTACATACCAGACCCTGACACTTCCCATGACTGTTAAAGCCACCAGCAGGAATGGAGGACAGTAACAAGCTGGGTGGGAGCATAATGGGAGGGGCTGTGCAGGCTCGGTGCCAGAAAGCAGGGGAGCAAACCGGAAACTAAGACCACACCTAAGGACCTGAGACGTGGTGGGAGGCATCCCAGACACGGGCGATGGCTCTAGGCTCCCAGTGCATGTTCCAGTGTCCAGCTGGTCTTCACAAATAAAACACTTAGAAACTTATAAAATTCAAATGTCATATTATTACAAATTTCTAGATGATGACCTCAGAGTAGTGAACTCCAAGTGCAAGAATGTTCTGAGAGAAGAACTCAGAACAACTGCTCTGGTTATATGTCTATGAATCTGACGCTGATGAGAAGAACTGGTCTTAGTACACACGTTACCCTTCTTTTCATGATATATTATATATAAAACAATAATTAAACAAAGAATAAAATAGAAATAGCAAAGAGAAGGAAGGAGGGTCAATAAGAGATTACAAGTTTTATAATAGCTAACATTACTTAGTGCTTTCTGTGTCCCAGGTATTTCACAGTTGAAATATCAGCTCACTAATAACAATTCAATTGAATAGATTAATAAACTTATTTTATTAACTCTTACTTAACTCTTACAAGGACATAGAAGTTATAAGTTGAATCTGATCAATTTAACACAGAGGCTTGAGCTCTTAAATACAAATTGTAATGGCTCTCAAGATGAAATGAAGAGGATAACAAAGTAATGAAACTAGCACATTTTTCCACATTTAGCGGGAGGGTAAATTGTAACAAATGTCTTAAAGGACAATTTGGCTATAGCAAAAACCTAAACATTTCATATATATTTGCATCTTAAATGCCATTTTTAGAAATTTATTATTCTTAAAAAATCAAGAATGCCATTTGAATTTTCTGTGGACACATAATAAATCATATCAAAATTTAGTGGCAACATACGAGCATTTTGCTTTGTTTGGAATTGACGTAGTTTACTTCATATTTTTGGAGTATGTGTTTGGTGAGTTTTGGATCTGTGGATTTATAGTTTTCATCACATTTGAAAAAGTTTAAAAAGTTGTTTCTTCAAACATTTTTCTTTCTTCCTCCATCTCCTCTTCGGATAATCCAATTATATTTACATTAAGCTGCTTAAAGTTAGCTCCAAGCACAGTGATGATATATTCATTTTTGTTGTTTTTCTCTATTTGTGGTTCATTTGTGATCGTTTTAATTGCCATGTCATAAAACTCATTCATCTTTTTCTTTTTTATTCTGCATTGACTTAATATGCTGCTATTGGCTTCCAAATTGTTTTTAAACTTAAACACTGTGGTTTTCATGTTTACAATTTCAATTTGATCATTTTATCATGTGTTCTGATGTGTCATTTCTGGAACTGTTTCAACTGATTCATTTTTTTTTTATTATATATTATGCTTTCCTGCTTCATTGCATGTCTGGTATTTTTTATTGGATACCACACATTGTGTATTTTACCTTGTTGGGAGCCAGATTTTTTAAAAATTCTTTATTCTTGAGCCTTGTTCTAGGATGTGGTTACTTTCAAAACATTTTGACATTTTAAAAATCTTACCATTAGAAAAAAACTAGGTGATATCTGATCAGGTTTTATTCTACAGCTATTTTTTCTTTGCTACTGCGTTGAAAAACAACTTGGAAGCCAATAACAGCATATTAAGTCAATGTAGAATAAAAAAGAAAAAGATGAGTGGGTTTTATTCAGAAATCTTTCTGAATATTCTATCCAATACTTTGTGAATTATGAGGTTTTCTACATTGTTGGTTAGATACTTGGAAAAACTTCTATTTCTATGTGAACTCTAGATATTATTTCTTCAAATCATTCATGTGGTTGTTTCTCTAGCTACAGATAATTTTTTCACATGTACATGTTGACCCTTAATCAGAAGAGAATTCTAGGCAAATCTTTTGCAGATTTCCAGCATTCTCTCTGTGAGTAGCACTCTACTCTGGATTTTGCCTAGCGAAACGCAGCTCTCATGATTTCCTTAGACTCCCAGATTCATCTTCTCAGTTAAAGGAGACTTCCGGACTCCATCTTGTTTCTCTCTCTCTCTCTCTGTCATATCCTGAAAATCTTTCTAGCATCTAAGTTAGGGCAATTATAAGACTTCCCTTGTTTGTTGTCTCTTTCTCGGGTGTCATTTTCTAACATACAAGGACTTCAAAATCATTGTTTTATATATATATATATATATATGTATATCATTTTTTTTTCTAAATTTTTCCCCAGCACATGACTATATCTTGGCCCAAATTATTTCACTTTTTCATTATTTTATGAATTAAGAATTCTGGAACACCTCATCTAGAAAGTTCATCTTTTATCTACATGATGTTACTGGGGATTGCTGAGCTGGAGACACGAATTTTCATACGGTGTCCCACTAACATATCTGAATCCTTGAATTTCTTTGGCCTCTCTATCTCTTCTTCCCTTTTTTCCTCTCTCCCTCCATGTGGGATCTCATCTTTTAGTGCATCTTGTCATGGCTTGATTTTCTCTCACATCGTGGTGGATTGGGGATTGTGGACTGCTTGCAAGATAGCTCAAAACTCTAGAGTGAGTGCTCTAGGAGATCAAAGTGGAACCTGCAGAATTTACTCTGACTAGACACACAACAACAAAATTAATTTCTGCTTTGTTACCAATGAATTACCAAGCCTGAAAAATTCAAGTGAATGAGATGACACAATGACATGAATACTAAGAGGTATGTCCCATTGGACTGTAGAAAATTATTTTATAGACTAGTTGTCACAGGTAAAATAAGGGATAGAACTCCAAAAGTGTTTACTTTTGTTTATATTAAAACAACAAGAAAAAAGCGTTCAACTAGAGGAACCTGGTTGTTGTCTGAATTATGAGCTACTTACAAAATATTATTTTGCAATATTTCAATGTTATTACAGATGTATACGCAGATTTAATATTTAAAACGTGGAGGATTGCTCATATCCTTATCTCCAAATAAATGCTAGTAGAGTATCAGAACAGGCTTATTTTTTTTTTTTTTTGCATTTTTCTTTTTTTCACTTTGAACATTTCTATGTTGAGCATGTAGTAAAATAAAATACTGAGCATGTAGTAAAATAAAAATATTGCATTTGAAGGTCTATTATTTTTACTTCTATCATTCAAAAAGAAATGTTTAAAAGCCTCCAATTTATTACTTGTTTCCTTTTGAAAAAATATTCCATAATTTAATACTTCTGAAAATTCTGCCTAATGCAATGCCTAGCACACCAATTAATGCTTGATAAATGTATGAACAGGGCAGCAATAAAAGAATATATTATAATTTCTTTTTCACTTGTTTTCTCAATATTCATAAATAAATTTGTATTTGATTACTGTAGGATTAGTCTAGGTAGTCAAAATATCCCCCTCCCTAACAGGTCATTTTTAAAATTTAGCTTAAATATCTAGTTTTATATTGAATTAAAATATGTTTCAAATTCTTTTTTAATTTTATGAATAAGAGGAAGGTAGAGAGCTAGTTAATTTACAAAAAATTAAGAAGTATACCCCTATGCAAGATGTTTTGATTTTATTTTGACAATGATTAATTACTTAAAAAAGATAAGGTACACATAAAACAATTTAGATAATTCCAAACCAAGTAATTGCTGTTTATAAAATGCTGTTGAAATTACTACATGTCCCCTAAGTAAAGTTTTCATTTGACCTTGAATTCAGTCCCATGCTGCTTAAATTCTTTCAATTCCAGTTTAGATTATGGATACATAAAAATAGCCTAAATTTGAGATAACCATTCATTATAATGATCACTCTCTCTTGTGCAATACATGATTTGAGGATCCTTCTAGAGTACAGGCATAAACCATATTTTCATAGTCTACAGAGGTATGATTTACAAGGGTTCAATATTATGGGATGTGTGGAGATCTATATTCAGTCTATAAAAAGACTCATATATATGTACTCTAATTCAACATAAGCACTAAAAAGAAATGACTGACAGTCTCCTTGTGTTGCCAAAACTTTGCTGTCAACATAGAAATAGAATTTATGGTTTGAATGGCAATCACCAAAAGGGATCATAATCAATTATACAGATGAAAAATGAACTAGGTCAGTATTTTAGAAAAAAAAATTGTTTTTTTTTTTTTTGAAGTTGGGCAGAAGAGACAGGGTCTCCCTCTCTCACCCAGGCTGGAGTGCAGTGGTGCAATCTCGGTTCACTGAAGTCTTTACTAACTGTGCTCAAGCAATCTTCCTGCCTCAGAAGTCCAAGTAGCTGAGAAAATAGGCATATGTCACCGTGCCCAGCTAATTTTTCTAGTTTTTGTAGAGACAGGGTTTTTCCCTGTTGCTTAGGCTGGTCTCAAACTTCTGGGCTAAGCAATCCTTCTGCCTCGGCCCCTCAGAGTGCTGATATCATAACGGTGAGCCATCGTGCCTGACCAATGTTTCATTTTACAATTAGCTTGATGTGTACAAATATACCAACACACACACACACACACACACACACACACACACACACACACACACACACACTCTTTCTCTCTCAAACTAATTTTTATTTTATTTATTAATTTAATTTTTTTTTGAGACGAAGTCTCACTCTGTTGCCCAGGCTAAAGTGCAGCAGCAGAATCTCGGCTCAATGCAACCTTTGCCTCCCAAGTTCAAGCAATTCTCCTACCTCAGCCTCCTGAGTAGATGGGATTACAGGCATGCACTATCACACTCCACACCTGGTTAATTTTTATAGTTTTTTGGTAGAGACAGGGTTTCACCATGTCAGTCAGGCTGGTCTTGAACTCCTCACCTCAAGTGATCTGCCTTGGCCTCCTAAAGTGCTGAGATTACAGGCATGAGCCACCATGCCAGGCCCTCAAACTCATTTTAATTGGGTTTCAGTTATAAGTTTAGAGAGAATGACAAAGCAAGTTATGTCATATTTATATAAATCTCTGAGCATAGCTACAGACTGTATATAATTTCTAGTGTAAATGTGTAAATGTCATTATTCCCTGTTCCACATCTATGAAGTCATGGGAACTTGGGCAAGTCACAAAATCTTTTGTCTTGCTTGAACTTTTCGTAAAAAAGCAGTTTGGAGTAGACAAACTGTAGAATCCTCATTGAATCAAAAATTCCAAAATTTCTAGAACTCCTTGTTTTAATCAATCCTGCCATTCCTCATTTTTAATGCAACGTATTGTACTTGAAAGCTAAGTAACAGCAATATCAAGAGGATATATTGCCACATCCCATCAAATAAAACTTAAATGAGGATTTCTCTGTAGAATCACTGTAGGAATCAGGAAATTAAGAAGGTAAAACAGATATAGAGACCCATGTTTTTTCTCTTTCTTTTTTTTTTTTTTGTTTAGAGATGGAGTTTTGCTCTTGTTGCCCAGGTTGTGCAACAAGATTGTGCAGTGGCACAATCTCAGCTCACTGCAACCTCTGCCTCTCAGATTCAAGCAATTCTCCTGCCTCAGCCTCCCAAGTAGCTGGGATTACAGGCATGCGCCACCATGCCCAGCTAATTTTGTATTTTCAGTAGAGAGAAGTTTCTTCATGTTGGTCAGGCTGGTCTTGAACTCCCGACCTTAGGTAATCCACACACATTGGCTTCCCAAAGCGCTGGGATTACAGGCGTGAGTCAACACCCCTGGCCAGACCCATGTTTTCGTATTCTTACACTGTTACTCTTGGAAAAGCCCTAGTAATTAACATTTACTTACATGTATATGTGTATGTGTGTGTGTGTTTGTGGTATATGTGAGAGAGAGAGAGACAAAGAAAGTAAGTAGTAGACAAATAATCTACTAAACAAAATAATACATTGTAAAAATTTTTTATTGATTTAATGATTATCCTCTTAAACATCTGATTTTCCAGATGCAATGTTGGAATTAACATTTAGGTAACAGTTCACCCAACTGAAAATGAAAATGAACATAAAATTACATGCATTACACAAGACATGCAAGTTGTTTCTCTCTGACTTTTGTATAGTAAAATGTTTTCTGTAACTTGTATTTCATCTACAAGTTCTTATTTATGCATGATTTTTTTTTTTTGGTTACTGATGCCTTTCTTTACTTCTTTTTTACCTAGCAATAGGCTGAATGTTCACATTTGATTGTCATTGACTACACGACTAGTGTTCAAATGCCTGTTATATAGCCAGCAAAGCATACAATTACTAGAGATTTTTGTCCCTTAATTGGCCAAAGTTGCAACATCTGTCATTTTTGTGGAAATCAAATTTCACTTCAAAAGCAGCATGAACAGTCTGGCACAGCCACAGCAGTGCGACTTCTGTTTAATGCACTTGTTCTTCTCCTGCTCTTCACTATCACCGTCCCTCCTTCAAAGCTCCGTTTCTTCACAAAGTTCCTTTTCACCTTATTGGACTTACTACAGAATCCTTTCTGGCTATTGATTCTGCAGAGTGTCCTGGCTTACTAGTGCAAGGTCGTTCGTAATTGCGTGTAGAATTTTCGTATTCTTAAAGGCTAAATGCTCTGCTAAATATCATATTGGCATACTGAGAACTAGAATTTAAACAGTAATAAATGGATCATTTAAAAAAAAAGGTGGCATAGGAACCACACAGAACCTTTCTGGTGCCATGGGGTTTTTTTGTTTTGTTTTGTTTTGTTTTTCATTTCACCCTCTGGAGATTCATTCTTGACTACTCCTTCTGGAATTAAATCTGCCCAAATAGGTAAGATCTGAGGTGAAATAAAAATAAAGGCAAAATATTACAGAAGCATGAACCTAAAATTGCTTCCATGCTTGATAAAGTCCCTTAAGAGAATTGTAATGTTAGGGCTATTTTTCTCCCCCTTTCTCTTATCAACTGGAAAGGCACTTTTACTTTCTGCTATTATAGCACCACACCCTGTAGCCACATTGACACTAAAATAACAAAAACAGCATCATGGCCTTTCTTCTGGCCCTATCCTTTGACAAACTTCACAAATAAGCATACTTCCCAATAAAGGAAAGCGGGAACAATTGCCTAGTTCTTCATTTCTGCTTTTTCTGACATTGCACAGCCACATGAGCAAAATTGACTATACTTTTGAGCAAAATATAGCACAAAAATGTTACTCTTTGGTATTAGAGAATATATAAAGTTTTTTCAAATATATAAAGGATAAAGCCAGGGAAACATAAAGAAAAGGCAATTTTGGATTAGTGTAAATTGATCACCCCCAAAACTCTGTTACCCTAACCGCTTCATTATTTATTCCCTTAATTTGACTTAACAGTCAAAGCAATTAATCTTTCTGAGATGTGCTTTCCCTGTTTATATATTGGAGGTTCTAAATATAAAAATAAGGTAAAATATGTGAATGACTTTCTATAATGTAGATACTATAAAATTTAGTTATAAAAGTGAAGTTGGGGACATGGAAATCAGTACATAAAATTAATAAATAAAAATAATAAAAGAACTGGTAGAATAATGGTATATTAATTTTTTCCTATATACTCTTCATTGAGGATAACTAAAGAATCCAAAAAGTACTCCTTGAAGACACCAGAGGTACACCAAAACATCCAGGGTTGAAGAGCAAGAATCACAAAGAAAAGATAAGAATTTTGAAACAGATTTATATTATTCAATATTTTCCCCTATAAGGCTCTAATCATTTTGAAAGGAAAAATTAATAATCCAAGGAGAAAGTGGTGGCAATAGTTGATAAGCAGATATTAACTTTCCACAATGACGTGGGTCAGAAAAACAAAATTGGAGCTTCTGGGCTACGAAGTCAGTGAAAACTAATATGTTTAAGTGAAAGAAAGCACTTTGAAGTGAGCCCAGCATTTGAAGGCACTTTTTAAAGTCAAGACATTATTGGTTTCTAAATGGTACTGCAACAACAGGCTTAACTCCAAGAGAGTGATGGCTAATAGGCTAAGAAGCAGAGGAGAGCTTTCGGGAGTTTTCCAGTGCTGAGTGGAAAAAAAAATGTACATGAGAGCCGAGTATGTACTGGAGGTCACCATATATAACACAAGCATTCACACACACACACACACACACACACACACGATCCTCCAGTGCTACAAAATAAGAGTGAATTGGAAATAAACTTGATATTTAGCCCTAACAAAATATCAAGTATAGAGTATAGCTGGGACCAAACTCAATCCCAAAGTGAAACTAATCTATACAACTAACTATATCGAACAACATAATATAAAAATATTTTTCAAGAGGAAGATAACTGTATTTGGAGTCTCAATTTGTTTTCATTTAAAATGACCAATGATATATATTTTTTTAGTTACTGGGATGCCAGAAGATAAAATCAAAGTAATAAAAAGTGAGAAAAGCAAACAAAGAAGCAAACACATAAAATCTAACTAGGAAGTGATCTAAAAATTGTAGTTATCAGAGGAAAAGAAAAAAAAAGAGATGATGATATGGTTTGGATTTATGTCCCCATGCAAATCTATGGCAGATTGGAGCAGGGGCCTGGTGGGAGGTGATTGGATCATGGCGGCAGATTTCCCCCTTTCTGTTCTCATGATAATCAGTTCTCATGAGGTCTGATGGCTTAAAAGTGTGTGGCACTTTCTCTTTCACTCTTTCTCCTGCTCTGCCATGGGGTAAGATGGGTTTGCTTCCCCTTTGCCTTCCACGATGATTCTAAGTTTACTGAGGCCTCCCAGCCATGCTTCTTTATAGCCTGTGGAACTGCTATAGCAATGTGAAAACAGACTTAAACAGATGACATGAGGGATATTTTCACTTCATGTAGATATACTAGAAGACTTAACAGCAGATTAGACATAAAAGAAGAGAGGATCACTGAATCAGGAGAAAATATCCAGAAGAAAAATATCGCATGTAGAGAACAAAGGTTGTAATGTACTTACAAGACCCTAATATGTATATAAAAATGGTGCAAGTCTGACCTAAGTGTAACTGGAGACACAGAGGAGAGAAAAAAATACCAAGCAGAAACATTTTCAGAAGATACAAAGGCCAAAAATTTTCTAGAGCTGAAGAAAGCAGAAAAAAAAAACAAATTTAAGGGGCTCTTCAAACACAAGATAAGATAAATACAAAGAAAGCCACTACCAGACCATCAAGAGTCAAAGTAAAACCAATGACAAGAGAAAACTATAATGTCACCAAGTTGGGAGCAAAAAACACAATATATTTTAATGAGCAAAGGTTATTCTGACAGCTGAATTCACAGCAAAAATGATGGCATTCCGGAAATAATAAAATATCATCCAGGGGCTGAAAGAAAATAACAATCTGGCTAGAATTCTAAAACAAAATTTATCCTTCAAAATTAAAATGTAATTAAAAAATTAACAGCTTATATGTTAATCAGATTTGAACCTGAAGAAAGAGATGCTTAATGAGTTCTTCTGGGGAACTAACTGTAAGCTAGGATATACACGAAAGAATTAGAAGCTCCTAAAATGATCAGTATATTAGGAAATATAAATGAGAATATGCTCTATTGAGGAGTAGCAATATTTTGTCAAGTTTAAAATAGGAGTAGAGTAAAAAGATATGAAAATAGTGATACGACATGTGAAAAGAGATAAAGGAATAGTGTTCTAAGCTTCTTATGTCACCCCAAAATTGTTAAGATCATATTTTATGTAGGTGCCAAATACAAAAGAGAAGAAACTTATAGTCTGTTGAGTAACCAATAAGCATAGAATTTTACATATATATATAAAACAATATATTACACACACACACACATATGTACACATACACACCCCTAATAAGAAAACCAAGAATTATTCTTTTTTAAAAAATCACTTAAAGAGATTGAGACCATCCTGGTCAACATGGTGAAACCCTGTCTCTACTAAAAATACAAAAATTAGCTGGGCATGGTGGCGCAGCCTGTAGTCTCAGCTACTCGGGAGGCTGAGGTAGGAGAACTGCTTGAACCCAGGAGGCGGAGGTTGCGGTGAGCCAATATCGCGCCATTGCATTCCATGCACTGGGTAATAAGAGCGAAACTCTGTCTCAAAAAAAAAAATCACTTAAGTAAAAAATAGGCAAGTAAGGAGATAGAAAAAGGACACTGAATAGCTAAGACAAGTAGGTTATGGATTTTAACTAAAATAAGTCAGTAAATATATCATACATAAATTTTTTAAAATTCCAGTTTAGGGAAGATTTTTATCAGCATAGATAGATAGATAGATAGGTAGATAGATAGATAGATAGATAGATAGATTTTTGTTTGTTTGTTTTGAGGCAGAGTCTCACATGGTGACCCAGACTGGAGTGTGATGGTGTCATCTCCACTCCCTGCAACCTCCATCTTTTGGGATCAAGTGATTCTCCTGCCCCAGCCTCCTGAGTAGCCAGGATTGCAGGCACCCGCCATCACACCTGGCTAATTTTTGTATTTTTAGTAAAGCTAGGTTTTCACCATGTTGGCCAGGCTGTTCTCAAACTCCTGACCTCTGGTTATCCACCCAATTCAGCCTCCCAAAGTTTTGGGATTAAAGGCATGAGCCAATGCACATGGCCTTTATCAACTTATATTTAAAATGAGAATGTTGATTATATTTTTCAAAAAGACATATTAAAAAAACAAGAACAAGGAAAATTAAAAAGTATAGAACAAGTCATACTACATAAAATATCAAAAAATTATAAAAATATGTCAATATCAGACAATTAAATGTTATGACAAATTTAGGATAGGACATTATGAGATCTATTTTATAAAGATAAAAAGAACATTCCAGTGAGTATAAATAGTAATTTTACTACAGCCCTGTAAACATACTGCTAAATATGCAAAGCAACAGTTTATAAGATGAGGAGAAATAGAAAAATTAACAACAGAAAATGAGATTTAACACATCTTTCTCAGTAACTTAGGGAAAATATATTAAAAAGTCAGTAAGGATATAGAAGATTTTTTTAAAGTAAAAGTTTTTATTGAATTGCCATTTATAAAACACTGTGCATAGCAACTGCAGAATGCTCTTCTTTTCATATTCATGTGAAACATATCTCCAAATAATCCTAGAACATATATAGGTTCTAGAACCTAGAGCCAATCTCGTCAAATTTCAAAGAATAAAAAGCATACAGATAATTGTCCCTCTCTACTCCTGAAAGCACATAGAAATGAGAAAATAACAAGAAAATCCCTAATTATTAGGAAAGTTAACAACACATTTATAAATAATCCATAGATTGAAGAATCAATAAGAATTAGAAATAGACAATATTTTAATTAAAGATTGTGAAAAATGTTATATCAATGCCTATGCAATGCTACAAATCAAGTGTTTAGAGGAAAATTTACATCTATAAACGAATTTGCAAACAAGAATAGCTGAAAACTAATGTCTTGATGACTGTATTGATCTCAAAAACTAAAGGAATTAGAATATATTAAATAACAAATAGAAAAACAAAAAATAATAAATTATACTCATGGAACCAAATACTACCTGTTTCCCAAAAACCTATGAAAATAAAAAGTTATTTTTTATTTTTTATTATTACTGCTCAAACCTCTAGGGTCGCATATAGATGGGCAGGTTATGGGGCTCCAACCCCATGACAGTGTCTAGGCATGAGTGGGCATGTGTTACAGTGTGCTCTCTTAGTTTCCTATCTATAGGCAGCTTATGTTAAACAACTGAATTAGACCCCCTTCCATCATAAGCACAGAGGGGTTTCTGTATCCTGGGGTTTCTAGCTTTGGTGTACAGGAAGAATCAGATCACATGTGGGCTTCAAAAATGAGTGCAAGGTTTAATTAAGTGGAAGCAGCTATCAGCAGATGGGGAGCCAGAAGGGAAATGGTTTTCCCCTGGAGTTGAGCCACTTGGCTGCCAGGGCTGTCCTCAAACTGGGACGGCCAAACTCCGAGCTGTTTTGCTGGTCGATGGCCTGCTGATGTGCAGGTGCCTGCTGACATGCTCCTATACACGTCCTCTTGCATCTTCTGCAGAAGTGCTCCTCTTGATGTTTGGTGGCCAATGTACCTGCCTGCTAGGATCTTGGTTTTTATAGGCCCAGGATAAGGGCATGGTGGGCCATGGTGGTCTTGGGAAATGCAACATTGCGTGGGAAGGCAGGAGTATCCGACTTCACCTAGGTCTGTGAGGGTGGAGTCCTAGCCAGGGACCACACCCTCCTTTACCCAGCACTTCCCATCCTTCCTTCGGTATTATTTAAAGTCCTTCCCAACATTTCCGTATTATAATGGCTACTGATAGACAGCGCTATTTTCACTCGGATATAATTTTTAAAAATTAAGTCTCTACTGTGATCAGATCAAATAGGAAAGAAGATGTAAATAGAGTTTGATCAGATTAGAGATGAGGAGGCTCAAATATTGGAAATCTTGAAAAGAGTTTACATTAATCAAAAGACAGTTTTGACCTTGGTGTTTGCAAAACATTGGGAAATTAGTACAATAAGCTCATACTTTGGTGAAATCAGACACAAAAGTTTGTAGTAAGAAAGCAGGTGGGAGAAATCAAGAATGGATTCAGACGTAACAGTTACAAGCTAGATGGCTGGCAAAGTAATAGAGACAGAAGAGGCTTTATGAAAAAGTGAAAAAGTTCAGGTACTTGTACCAGCTATCCAAACCACTTGAATCAGTAGAATTTCTGTAAATCTTATAAGAATAGATTCTTTCATTTTCATTTCAGTTGTAAAGTGAAGTCTTAAAATGTATGAGCTCCTCAAAAATGATTCACAGAGTAGAAAGATAATTATCCAGATACACAGGTTTTATTCATGGACATTCAGTTTTCTCTTTACCAATCTTACTTCATCTTCATAAATGTGTTTTGATGGTAGAATGATGGTTTTCTTCATGGCCAACCTAAAGAACATTTCATATATATATATACATATATATATAGAACATGTTGTTTGTTTTATCAATAGAAATGGTTATACAAGTGATCATCCATTTATAATATTTAGCATACGAAATACAAGAAAACTAATTTACTCTTTTATCGTGTATTTTTATCTTATAATTATTTGCTTTCATAAATTATATCATTTATTTTTGGTGTTCAAGGACACATTTACAAACTGGTAAGAAGAGTGACTTATTTGGTTATAAAATAATATAATACTATTTTTACATTGAGCAAGTCTCATTGTTAAATATTATATAATTCTATAGCATTGTGAAGGGGTTTCATTTTAGGCACTAGATGTACTGCCAAAATATTTCTTCTCTGCTAATTTATATGCATCTAGAAAACTGTTGAGAAATGAGCCCTGATTCTGTTTCTAGACAGTTATTTCTTGCCTTCCCTCTTGCTTCACAGTAAGAACTCTGACTCCAGCAACATCATACATTTATACATTTGCTCAATCCTATTATATTTCATGAAAAGTTTCAGAATAACTGTACATACAACTATAATAACAAATCAGCTGGACTTTCATTTCTACTTAAGTTGTAAAAAGCTTTAAATAATGTTGCTTTTATAGTAACAATAAGAAAAAGTCAGATTAATTAAAATATTATAACTTTCCTTCAGAAAACTGAGGCAGAAAAATGTGGCAACCAAGGAACAGGAATTCCAAGCAGAGAAAACTATAAAGAGAGCCAGGGCAGACAGGTTGCAGCTCCTGTGGTAGAACACTGGAAGAAGAGGTACAGGACACCATTTAAGTGGTTAAAAAGAAATTAGGTAAATTTTAATGAAGGGCCAAAGGCCAACTATGGGATAGCATGTCATTTTTTAATGGTTTGGGGCCACAGACCTAAGTGAAAATGATACTCTTTTAACTTTTTCCTACATACCTTCACTGAGGAGTGCTTACAAAAACCAACCAAACAAGCAAGCAAATAAACCAAAATAAAAATAAAAAAGAAAAGTGAAAAGAATAGAACAGAGAGAAAGAGAGAGAAAAAAGAGAGATTGGAGGAAGGAGAGAAGACTGGAAAAAGCTCCATTGGTAATGACAAAAATGCAGTACATGATCAGTGGTCGTAGGGTCACAGGCACATAAAACTATTTCTCTGTATCCTTCTCTTATAGGAAGCAGAAGACTTAGGCCACAAATGCAGACAGCATAGCTGCTCCCAAGGTATAGGAAAAGACATTTGTGGCTAGGATAAAGGTAGAAAAAAGAAATAAAGTCCTATATTACTGAAAGAGAAGTAGAAAAACATCTTGGGCCCAAGATATTCTATTGCTACCAAGCACAGGATTCATTCCACTGAGGGAAGGAAAGGAAACTCCTAAGACCAACTATGAATGTAAGAAAAGTTTGACTGCCATAGAAAAGGGCAAAAATACTGAGAAAGTTCATATAATTTTGTCTCAGATTCAAAGAGCCTGTTTAAGACTGAGGATGGATCAGAACAAAGAACATTCCTGACCCATCATGAGCCTAACAGAGAAGTCTAACGATGAGAAAAGGTAGAAGCACAGTGTGAGAGTTGGAGGATGGGGAGAAAATGTTATAAGTTGATGAAGAACTAACACCAAGAAAAAACCTCTGAGACTAAAGTCCTCACATTAAGCATAAAACAGCAGGCCATCAGTGGAAGAATCTGAAGACTGGGTCACTGACATTAACCATAGTCAAAGTAGAAACAAAACCTAAACCTCATTCCTTGCCTTGAATATCCTAACACATATTTCAATGTCCTGAGAGAAGAGGCATGTTCATTGAAAGATGTAAATACTATTTGCCTCAGCATTTACGGTTTTACACATAACATTCAGTATTTAATTTTATAAATAATAATATATACTATTGTAAGATATGTAACAACATAAGAGGAAAAAAACCCCAACACATTGTCCAGAAACAGCACAATCAGAAGGATCTGACTCAGAGATTACCCATAACCCACTCTCCAATAATGATGTTAAACTATCTGTATTTAATATGTTAAAGGATCTAATAAAAAAGGTAGATAACGTGCACAAATCGATGGGAAATTTTAACAGAGAAATACAAACTATAAGAATCAAATGAAAGGCCAAGGTGAAAAAAGCTCTGATACTCTAAAAGAGGAAAGCTTTGTGGGCTTGGTAGTAGATTTGAAACAGTCCTCTGGCCTCTACACTAAGGTCTCAGAGTTTGTTTGTTTGGTGTGGGTTTTTTCTTTTTTTCTATATTGGCTCATAAGGAGATTGTTCCATGAGTCCTGGGTTGAAGCTGCGGAACTTCCTATTACCTAGTCTGCCCTACATTCTAATAATCTAACAAGTCACTAAATGCACCCCAGATTCCAAGAGAGGGGAACTGCACTCCCATTTGCTATCCAAATAAGAGAAGTAGCAAAGAATTTTTAGATAGCTTTAATCTCTCATCGTGGACGTACTTTCCATTCCTTGTTCCACGTGCAAACAGTCATCCCTTAAAATTGATCAGTGACATATCTATTAATATAAAATATTCAAATGCAAGTAACTTCAGAGGGTAAATTTGTGTAGATTTCACAAGGCTAAAAAGAAAGTATAAAGAAAGTAGACGGAAATTATATTTTATTGTCCTCTATCTCTAATTCATACTCCAATGGAACATCATATATACCAGGCTAGGAATCTGTTCTACCTAAACCTACCTGAAGTTTTTAACTTACTTTTCTGACATTTATCTCTAAGTTACTTATGTTATTTCATAATTTCTTAAAACATATGTTTTACTGTTTTACAACCAAGTATTTTCCAATTTAATCTTATATTTTATTACCATTATGCTAAAAAAAAAAAAGGTAACATATTTAAGGTAAACTTAGGCAATAAGTTCTGTCATTTATTTGTGGGGAAAGCCTGATCTAATGAATCTTATTCTCCACTGGATTTAATGAATTATCTGAATAAGTTGGTATAGTAGGGTGGCCTTGTGACAAGAAACATTAAGAGAAATGCAAAAATTTTCAACAGTTTAAGCAGTTATGTTAGAATCTTCCAAAATAAGCCTAACTATAGTATTTCATGCTTTTATATTTAAACTTTCTTTTTATTGCCAATAAAGGCAGAAATACTGAGAAGACAGAGGGTGAGTCCGTAAGCCAAATGTTGATAAGAATTACATTTTTACTCTGATTCTATTTTTTTACTTAAATGGTTTATCTCTAGTGTTAAGAAAAAGCATTGTGATTCATATTTATGACTGATACTGAATCTACAGAAATGAAATAACTTTGCCATTTGTACAGATTTAGAAATGAAACAAAATTTTTGAATAATTTTTCAAGTATGATGTATAGAACATTTTGTTTGCTACTTTAAAAATGCATTCTAATTTGACTAAGAATTTTTAAAGAATCTAGAGAATTAATTTGATCACTTTAAATGTTTTAATCAGAAATTCTGCATAATATTTCATTGCCATCTAAAGCAGTCAATTAGTAATATCATCTATTAATTAAATTTCAGAATGCATGTGTTTTAATTTTGGCCTTTTTTGATATGAAGATACATTGAAAACTTTACGTATGACTTTAATTATAAGAAATGGTTAAGACCTACAATGTTAATTTTATACGTTTATTTATAATGTTACTTTTAGTCTTTGAGAAAAGAAATTGTCTTTGATCTTTCAGTGAGCTTAATAAGTTGACATTTCAATAAAATTTGGTTCATACTGCATTGGTCTGATATACTGAACTTCTGATTAGCAACTCAATGTTAAGATATGCTCAGGAACTTCAATACTTTTTCTAGTGATAGGATATGAAACTGTCCTGGAATCCACGTAGTTTTTCTATTTCAAAATGTGTTTAGGCACTTTGATAAATAAATTATCATCTAAAATGTATAGAGGGTGCTTCCAAGTCATTGCATGGAAACATACTCTGTTCCTGTTCCACATCTGTGTTTTTTCTCGGGGGTGGGGGCGTTATTTACACTTTTTAATATTAATTTACTTTATTTTAGAGTTTTACATATCTTAAACACACTTTGAAAGGTATTTTTGTCAGGGAAAGCCTATTTTTAAAAAATCAGAAGGAATTATGATCAGAAAGTTTAAAAAAAATGTAATATTAACAAATGAATAGGTATATCCTGTGACTTCAATTTAAATTACAAAATGCGGTCTTTGCTAATTTCTCTTTTTTATTTAATCAAAGCATTTATTTTACATAGAAAATTAGAATTTTTAATTACTAACACATTACATTTAATAGAAGTAATATGTAATTATTTTTTACCCTACTGCACAAAGATTTGTTAAACAAAAGACCCGGTTAATTTAGAAGCTATTACAGGTTATGATTAATCTTAATAGTTACAATTCATATTGAGAATAAATTGCTTAAACCTTTAATTAAAAGTTGAATAGTCATTAAAACTATGTAATTTTGAAAGGAAAGGGTCTTAAGTTCAAACTTTTCTAATTTAGTTCTAAATCTAGTTAAAAGTTAAACTGTAACATCTTTCACTGTACAGGTTTTGAACTAACAGTTGGAGAGATACTGGTATGATATGTTTTTCTCCACTTTAATACTAAAACACAGCACAATAAAAATTATCTTTATGTAAATGGTGACATCACTGACATCCATGAATTCTGCTTTTAAGAAAAAAAGAAAGAAAGAAAGCAGTAATTGCCAAAGTGTAAACCCATTCGAATTCAGTAAATTTCCTGATTCTTGATAGATTCTGCTGCACACTATCTTTGGACAGGTTAAAAGTGAAGAAAACACAATTATACGTAAGTAAATTAAGCCATGATAAATACCAGCAATTAAGACACTGTAGCATACTAAAAATGAATACTGCATCAGTTGAAACTTGAAAGCAAACACACTGGAATAAGTCTCTATATTTTATAACTTTTTAACATCTTTGATCACCCTAAAAAAGAAAAAGTAGAAATAAATAGTTTCCCATTGGGCTATGGAGTCTGAACTACAATGTCAAGAATAGGAGTGAGAGGAATGGGACCCACCTTTCACTGAACATATAATAAAATACATTTACTAAGATGAATTACTGTGACAAACTGTGTTCTCTTTCAGAACATTTAAAAGTCTGCAAAAGGTAGATTGCTTCTTGATTACAGAAATTTATGAAAAATTTCTTGTTGAGGTAAGAATTCAGTATTCAAATTGTGTATGAATCTTGAGATCATTAATATTTTCTAGCTTCAAAATATTAATATTTTCTTTAAGATATTAAATAATATCTTATTTAATAATTTTAATATGTCTTATAAAAATAAGATAATAATTTTAAAAATCTTATAAAAATAATTTCTTAAAGAAAATGGAGAACTCTTATCTGTAGCTTCCTAAAGGTCTATTTCTAAAATTTAAATTACTTGATTATTTTTCATTGTATTATTATATTATTATATAATCTTTTATTGTATTATTATATAGCTGTGGGATTTCTCTCTTATTGACCTCACACTCTAACTTTGATAAATTATATTAATTTGAATTATTTCCACATCTTGCAAGATTAAGATCAAGAAAGTCTGGTGAAGTGAGTTAAAGTAAAAGCATTTTTCTAAAGCTAGGGTGGGTAAATGTATTTATTTATTTTTCTATTTTTTTAATAGACTTGACAACATATTATGCCAACTGCAAGTTCTTTCTGTTTCTTAAAGTATAGCTCAAACCCTTTTTAATGGGAAAAAATTACAACTATTTAATATTTTGAAACTTTAGTTTACATTTCAGGTGAACAGAGTACAAAGATCAGCTAACATTAAATAAGATAATGTATTGCATGATATTTGGGTCCAAATCTTGGCTCAGGTCAGTAATCAGCTTATTGACTTGGGTGGGTTACTTAACCTCTCTACCAGCCAACTTTCTCATCAAAAAACACTAAAACTTGTGGAAGGTTCAGATGATTGTTACCATTTTTTAGCAATAAACCATTTTAAATTAAGGTAGCACATTTTTTAGACAATACTATTGCACACTAAATAAACTATAGTAGAGTGTAAACACCAATTCTACATGCATTGGAAAATGAGAAAAAAATGTGTGTGATTGACTTTATTGTGGTATTTTCTTTCCTTCTTATGGTAGTCTAGAATCAACCTGACAATATCACTGTATTTGTACAGTATGCCTATAATTGTAATATTTGGCTTTCAAGAAATAAATCTGAAGTAGTGTGTGTGCATTCTAGAATGGGGACGTCGATTCTCCTCGAGAAATGAGATTTTGCACAACTAAGCTCTATTTAAGAAATGGTGTAACATTGTGGTTAAAATGTGTAGGTTTGCATGTTTGCAATATTCAAGGTAAATGGTCACACAAGTGTTCATGTATGACTGCCTTTTCCACTTAGCCACTTCTTAGACCCAGAACTAAAAACAACTTTTAATACTGTTACTGAAAACACCAGCAAGCAATGAAGTAGAAGGCCCCACATATACAAAACTTTTCCACCTCATGGCTTCCAATGGCTGTTTTTCCATGTATGATTAGGGTCACAGTTTAGCATTCTATTACCAAATTTTTTCTTGATGTCTGAAAATTCTCACTTTAACTAAAAATATATAGAATTCTTACCTTAGAAAAACTATATGAAAAGCTTGCAGGCTGACAAAGGTTTTAAGGAGAAAAGTCAGTCAAGTAAAAAAAATACTGACCAACCCAAACTTAAAAAAAAATTAAGTTTTCAAATGTTACTTCGAACAAATTTTATTATAATTTGGAATGAAGATATCTATTGAAGCAATTTAAAAGTGATAATTATATTACAATGTTAACCACAGGGGTCATTTTCATCCCTGGTTGATGCAAATCGTTACACCTATTCTCTGGTGGGTTTTAGTCCTTAGTCTCAGTTCACCTTGGCTTGAAGGGCTTTTTCATTACCTGAGAGAGACAGGTAAGGAAAAAAACAAAAATAAAACAAAACACACAACCAAACAAAGTGGGATGTTGCACAGTGAGAGTTCCTGGGGACTTCCTGAAGTGGAGTGGGTTAGAAGGAAGATGTGGAAGCAGAGAATGGTGAGAAAAAGACTTGATTCTGTAAAGGTCTTAGCTGCATAGAAGACGCTGATGAGCATATGGCTCTCAGTCCATAAACTCTGAAATTGAGTGTGATATCCCTTAAAAGTTCCTTTAAATTAATCGTTTATTACAATAAAGAAATGAGCAGATTGTATAAGACGTCCTCTGATATGAACATTGAAAGACATGATTTAGTACGAACAGCTTCTGCCTCAGTGTTATTTACAACAGGTATTATGAAAAGCAAATATGTCATAAATTAACAATGAGTTGTATACAGAGTTTTATTTCACAGATGGATTTGTAATCGGCCAATACTAGTCTATTTGACAAGTGTTGATGATATAGACACTCTGTAAACAGTATGATGGAATCATTTTGTGTTTAATTATCTACATACATCTTTTTTGGCCAATTCTTAGATATTTCTTCCAGAAAACTATTTTCCCTTTTGCTATCTTTTAAACTCAGCATGCTATATGTGACCTTTACAATTTAGCTTCTGAATAGTTTTTCAGCCTAATTTCCTAGGATATCTACTATGGACTCTTATTTTCAGTTATCCTGACCTCTCCCACTGTTTCCCAAATGCAGCACATTCACACACCCCTCGATGTCTTTTTTAAACTCTCTTCTCTCCTGGTATGCCTTTTTCTTTTCATTTTGGCTCCTGTCATTAGCTTGTCAAATATTCTTTCCACCAAGGTAACTTTTGGACAAGTCTGCTCAAGTGACATCTTTTTCTTTCTATAAGTTAGCCTATTTTATTCATAGCTAGGTAGTACTGCTTTTTAAATTTTTTATGAAAAATACTAGGCATCTTTATTGCAGAACTTAAACACTAAATTATTTAGTTCATTATCCCAAGACCCATAGTCTAGCTTTATAGCTGGACAAAAGAGAGAGTGAATAGTTATTTGTAAAATGAATAAATAAATCAACAAAATCCTCAGTAAGTGATATCAATGGATTCTCTCTATTTTGCAGCTATGTCCAAACTCTCTCCCTATATTTTTAAAATTATTACTGAACTGTCAAGTTCCACAGTTTATAGTAAAAAAATTCTATGTAGGCAAGATTTTTTTCTTTTCATTTCTGTAAGCTTCTTAAATATTCAATCAGACAGCTTTATAGAATGTATGTGCATGTTGGGAGTAGGTTCTACTACATGCAGGGAATGCTGTATTGGTTATATTTCATTTGGTCTAAAAAGAGGGAAAATCATCCTCTATCTCAATGAAAATGATGATTATGTCACTAACTCGGTAATTTATGCAAGGAAAACTATTTCAAAGAATTTAAAGAACTTGAACGCAGGATTTTCTGTAGAAAAAATAAGTAAAATATTTAGTAATGCTGCATTAAAATTGAAAATAATATGTTCTGCAGGTAAGTTACTAGATAAATTGAACTTCAACCTGTCTTCTACATAGGTACTGTCTCATGAGGCTTTGTTCATTGTTTCTATGAATAACTTAGATTCAAAAGGATAAATTAATAGTATCTGATCTTACATATATATATATATATATATATATATCTTTTTAATTTATGTATAAATAATAGGAGCACAACTTCTGGAAATGACAGAATCTATAAATGGAGTCAACAAATATAATGTTACAGACAAGACAGGTTTCTCCCAAACTGAACTGATTTTCTAAAATGATTGAATAAACACACAGGGTTTAAAGATAGAAGCAATAATTGCACAGGTAAAAACAATTCTAAACACCCTGTCCTTGATTCCTTTATAGTTCTTGCCATCTAAAATTGCTTCATTTATAATTCTTTTTGCTTTCTTTTCTTCAGAGAAAGAATTCCTTTCCCCTTCAAAGATGGTTTGACACTGTGTCTCCATCCAAATTTCACTTCAAATTTTAATTTCCGTTAATCCCCACATGTCAAAGGTGGGACCAGGTGGAGGTAACTGGGTCATGGGTGCAGTTTCTCCTATGCTATTTTCATGATAGTGAGTTCTCAAGAGATCGGATAGTTTTATAAGAGCTTCTTCCCTTTTCGCTTGGCACTTGACTTTCTTTTTGCCTTGTGAAGAAGGTGCCCTGTTTCCCCTTCACCTTCTTCCATGATTCTAAGTGTCCTTAGGTCTCCCCAGCCATGCTGAAGTGTGAGTCAATTAAATGTCTTTCATTTATAAATTACCCAGTCTCCGGCAGCTCTTTATAACAGTATGAAAATGGACTAGTACACTCCTTTTCTTATGTTTTAATATTCTTCATATAATTCCATCCCATTATCTTATGTCTTTAATTTCTTAATCACTTTCTGTTTTTTCCAAGTTATCTAAAGTCTTAGATCATCTTCTTGGAAACAACAATAGTAACAAGTAACCAAATAGAGAACCACAACTTTATCATTTTGAGACAGTCCTTTACAATGCACTGGAAATTTATGACTTCTTTGTTAACTTAAATTTTCTCACCATTCACTGGATTTTTATTGCCTGGATATTCAGACCACAATCTCTCACAGGTTCAAAATCTTAAATAAAATGAAAATTACCTTTCTAATGTGGGAACATCCTAATTAACAGCAAGTATGTTAATAGAAAAAAGATGTATGTAGTATTTAATAACAAATGCTCATAAATATACACTATCTATTCATCCTTCTTCACATTTTGGTCATTTTCCTTGGATGCTGACCACTTCAATCTTTTGCAATGCAGTGCATGGAAGGGTGATCTTTTACTCTATGTCGTAATGTCTTATTCTTCATTTTGACCTCTGAAGTCTTTCAACATGTTGTTGCCTGGCTCTGTATGTACATGGATATACATTTTTGGTTATTCACTGTAATAAGTCCCATTATAATGTAAGTTAGTTCCAAACCTAACACTTTATTCTTAATTTCTTATTTTATGTTTCAGACAATGTCCAACTGCTAACCAGCACAAATAACTGTACTGCACTAATTTAATCAAATTCACCAAAGTAGTATTAATCATTTAATCCTCACTTACCCACAGCAACCAATCTCTACTATGAATGTCTATAATACTCCTAATGGTTTCCCAACGCTCTGTGTAAAATTGAAGGAAACACTTGGAAATAAAAAACTACTTTGTTTTTGCTATTCTTTCTTCCCTTTGTTCCTCCGGATTTCTCTATTCCTTCTGTCATCACAGATCCTCATCACTTATGTCTAAACTACTACATTGTATTTCTGTAAATAGTCCTAAATATTCTGTAACCATAAACTTTCCCATAAACTTTTAAGAATAAATTTACAAATTGTGAGATATTACTAGCAGTCACCCACTTTAGTTCTTCCTTTGCACCTGGACATAGGGAACAGTTTACTTGCCAGCACACATGAACAGAACCATATGCTTAGTTTATATAAATAAAATTGTGAGAAAAAGTTATGGGTTACATCTTGTTTTAGGTAAAGAAAGACAGATTTTGCTACTTCAGTCTCTTCCGTTTTCAAAACGGTCTCAGACTAGCTCTCGTGTTACAGATGATGCAAATATAAGACTATACAGCATCTGCTAGTTTGTGTGACTTTGCCACAGAGACTTCCACTTACCCATATAGGACAGGTAACCTAGTGAAAAATTAACTACTTTGTCTGCAATCATTGAGGTTTGGGGTTCATATTTTACTACAGTATAACTTAATCAAACAGTCATGCCTAATATATTCTCTCCATACACAGAAAATACATACATATTTAAGTACAAAATTTGGTACCAAATGTCTGAGTTCATGGATACATCTGGTTGAGAATTCATATTCTAATAGATTTTTTTAGTTCCATGTTTCTTTGTCTATCTGTCATTGAAATCTGATTAACAGGATTTGGAGAAATTGACTTAGAAAAGAGAGTTAAACATTTTATGTAACACCCAAGACTTTCAATAATCTAATTTACAACTCTGATTTGCCTCTACAAATTAATAATTAGGTCCTATTGCTGCAACCTATCATGCACATTCTTATTGGTATGCTTTTTGGGTAATGCTTGACATCCTTCCTCTTCTCCACTCAAAGTGCGATTCTAGTCTCTCATTGCATCTAAGCCATTAATTATTATACCCCATTTCAAATGTTTACACTATGTATGATTCACTTTTCAACCTGTTGAAACATTATAGTTAATGACTTAATGAACTGGGTTAAAGTTCATATTTTTAAATACTTCTCCCATGTCTGCAATATGCAATCAGTAGCCTATTGTTTTCCCCAACTCATTTGGAATTTAACTGTTATTCCAGAAAGTATTAGTCAGAGGTAATACTCAAGTTGTGCTTTTTGTGCTGTTGTCATCCTTGATTACACAAAAAATATATGCATATTTTAACTTTTTCTGTCACATTATGTGAGCATGCAAGAGTAAAATGAATCCCATCAATAGACGCAAAAAAGAAAAGAATGACTATCTCTTCAAAATATTGTAATTATTTTGACACACAAACGTATTGGGTTATGTGACTTCTATGACCTTTGCAATGTTAAAATTATCTTCTGCTTGATAATAATATGAATCTGAGAAGGCTGCAACCTCATTTTTATATGTCAGTACAGTATTCATCATGAATATTCAATACATATTTGCTATTGCTTTCTTATTATCTAAATAAAATATATTAATAAAGAATGTTTCCCTAGAACTATGTAGATTTTTTTTCAGGGAAGACTTAATACATTAAAAATTCAAAGTAATTCACAATGATTAAGATGGCAGATAGGAGGCAGGATTAGCCTGCAGTTCCCACTCAGATGGACAGAGCAGCATGTGGAGAGTCACATCATGAAACTTTTCTCCAAAAACTACTGCAGGAACATACTAGGAAAGCTGAGAGAATCCACAAACCCTTTGAAGGAATTGGATTAGCCCTACAGTCTCCCTGGGATGTCAAAAAACTGTGAGTCTGCTTGCTTTCTCAACAGGGAGGTTCATGGCCTCTGGCAAGTTCTCAGTCCTGGTCACCAGATGCCTGGAAATAGACTTGGAGCTGTTGTGGTTGCATGGTGGGAGTGAGGCCAGCTTTTAGGGCTGTGGGCTGAGTAGGAGTGGGGTGAGACCTGTGACTACAAGCTTTCCCTCACTTCCCTGGCCACCTGTATGACTCAAAAGAGGCAGCCACAATCCCCCTGAGAATATAACTCTATTGGACTGGGAACCATACCCCACCCCCACAGCAGCCACAGCAAGCCCCGCTCAAGGAAAGGCTGAGCTCAGAAACATATTTCCCTGTCCCAACCTGGTGGTCTTTCTCTACCTGCCCTAGTAGCCAAAGACAAAGATCATAGTCTCTTGGTAGGTGTATGGCCCTTGCCCACTGCCCGAGAAACCTAAATACTTAGGGCAAGTTTGCATCATCCCTACAGGACCACAGCTGATGTGCTCTTGAAAGTGGCACCTCTTGGCTGGAAGCTAACCAAAACAAAACCAGTGTACAAAATAAAAACACAACTAAGCACCATCACAGAGTCCACTTCACACGTCTGCTACCTCCACTGGAGCAGGAACTGGTATCCCTGGTTGTAAGACCTAAAGATGGATTATAGCACAGGATGTGATCACACATCACAGGATGCTTTGTAGACACTCCCCAGTACCAACCTGGAGCTCAGTAGCTCTGCTGGGTGGCTAGACCTGGAAGAGCAAAAACAATCGCTACAGTTCTGTTCTCAAGAAGCTGCTTTCCTAGGGGAATGGGGATAATACCACATCAAGGAAGCACCACATGAGACAAAAGATTCTGAACAGCAGCCCTTGAATCCCTTATCTTCCCTCTGAAATAGTCTATCCAAATGAGAAGGAACTAGAAAAACGATCCTGGTAATATGAGTAAACAAGGTTCTTTTATACCCCCAAAAGATCATATCAGCTCACCATCAATGTATCTAAACCAAGATGAAATCCCTGAAGTGCCAGAAAAAGAATTCAGAAGGTTAATTATTAAGCTAATCAAGGAGGCACCAGAGAAGGGCAAAGTCCAACTTAAAGAAATAAAAACGTGATACAAGATCTGAAAGGAAAATTCTTCAGTGAAATAGATAGCATAAATAAAAAATAATCACAACTCTTGGAAATCAAGGACACACTTAGAGCAATGCAAAATGTAGTGGAAAGTCTCGGCAATACAGTTGAACAAACAGAAGAAAGAACTTCAGAGCTCAAAGACTAGGCTTTTGAATTAACCCAATCTGTCAAAGACAAAGAAAAAAGAATTTTTAAACGATTAAAGCCTCCAAGAAGTTTGTGACTATGTTAATCATCCAAACCTAAGAATGACTGGTGTTCCTGAGGAAGAAGAGAAATCTAAAAGTTTGGAAAGCATATTTGAGGGAGTAATCAAGGAAAACTTCCCAGACCTTGCTAGAGATCTAGACACCCAAATATAAGAAGCTCAAAGAACACCTGGGAAATTCATCATAAAAATATTGTCACCTAGGCACGTAATCATCAGGTTATCTAAAGTCAAGACAAAGGAAAGAATCTTAAGAGCTGTGAGGCAAAAGCATAAGGTAACCTATAAAGGAAAACCTAACAGTAACAGCATATTTCTTAGCAGAAACCCTACAATCTAGAAGGGGTTGGAGTCCTGTTTTTAGCCTCCTTAAACAAAACAGTTTTCAGCCAAGAATTTTGTATCCAGGGAAACTAAGCTTCATAAATGAAGGAAAGATACATTCTTTTCCAAAAAAACAAATGCTGAGAGAATTTGCCACTATAAAGCCAGCACTGTAAGAAGTACAAAAAGGAGCTCTAAATCTTCAAACAAATCCTCAAATTACACCCAAATAGAATCTCCTGAAAGCACAAATATCATAGGACCTATATAACAATAACATAATAATTTTAAAAAGGTATTCAGGCAACAAATAGCATGATAAATAGAATAGTACCTCATATCTCAATACTAACATTGAATGCAAACGGTCTAAATTCTCCATTTAAAAGAGACAGGATGACAGAATGGATAAGAATTCACCAACCAAATTTCTGCTGTCTTCAGGAGACTCACCTGACACATAAGGAATTACATAAAGTAAAGGAATGGAAAAACATACTCCATGCAGATGGACATCAAAAGCGAGCAAGAGTAGGTATTTTAATATCAGAGAAAACAAACTTCAAAGCAACAGTAGTTAAAAAAGACAAATAGGGATTATATAATGAAAAAGGAATGGTCCTACAGAAAAATATCACAATTCTAAGTATATATGGACCTAAGGCTGCAGCTCCCCAATTTATAAAACAATTACTACTAGACCTAAGAAATGAGATAGATAGCAACACACTAATATTGGAGAATTTAATACATCACTGACAGCACTAGAAAGGTCATCAAGACAGAAAGTAAAGAAACAATGGGCTTAAACTATACCCTACAACAAATGGACTTAGATATTTACAGATCATTCTGTCCAACAACTGCAGAATATATATTCTAGTCTTCAGCAAATGGAACATTCCCCAAGACAGACCATATTAAAACTAAAAGTAGATCTACTATTTGATCTAGAAATCCAATTAGTATGTATCTACCCAGAGGAAAAGAAGTCATTATACAAAAAAGATACTTGTGCACATGTTTATAGCAGCACAATTTGCAATTGCAAAAATATGGAGCCAGCCCAAAACAAAACATTCTATGTTCTCACTCATATGTGGGAGCTAAGCTATGAGGACACAAAGGCATAAGAATAATACATTACTCTGTGGAGTGGGGCAAAAAGTGGGAGTTAGCCAGGGATAAAAGTCTACACACAGGGTACACTGTACACTGCTCAGGTGATGGGTGCACCAGAATCTCAGAAATCACCACTAAAGAACTTCGTATTCACGGAAGCAAACACCACCTGTTCTCCAAAAACCTACTGAAATAATAAATAAATAAATAATTAAAAGCAAAGTAATACAGTATGTACACTGAAATTCAAATTGAATTTCATATGCAAATTTCTAGTGTATACTTTGTGCTTAGTGTTAAATTGTTGCTACCATATTATAGTCTATTGTTCTGTGAATACTGGTGATTGATGTATATACACTCTCTGTCAGAATGTTTGATTAAGAAATAAATTATTCCTTAACACAGCATTACAAGAGAGACATTATTGCAAATATTTTTATATGCAAATCAGCATGAATTTACTAATCTGTACAAAAGAAAACAGACTTAAACCTGTATTTGAAGTATTTCTTTAAAATCTCCTTTCTGCGATGTTCCCAATGTACACTACCTGAAATTATTCTCCTTTCATACTCTTTACACTTGATACTACGGTACAATCCTCTATGATCCCGAAAATAGCATAAGAGCCTAAGCACTGTTTCCAACTACAAATTGAAAAACAACATTACTCTTTTAATTATTGACCCAATAGTGGCAAAAGCATATTGAATTATTCTAAAAAGATTTTGTGTATTTATATTCATTTCTGTAAGTTTGACTTTTTTTTTTTTGACGGAGTTTTGCTCTTGTTGTCCAAGTTGGAGTGAATGGTGCAGTCTCAGCTCACAACAGCCATGCATGTTCTCATGCTGCTAATGAAGACATACCTGAGACTGGGTAATTATAAAGGACAGAGGCTTAGTAAGGTTGCCAGATACAAAGTCAATAGATATATATAGACTAATATACTAGTAAATTTATACTAGTATAGATAAAAGAAAAAAAATTTAAAAATATTTACAATATCATTAAAATATGAAATAGTTATAATTAGGGATAAATTTAACATAACAAGTACATAACTTTCATATATACACACACGCTCTCTTGAATCTACAAATAATTCCCCCTGAGAATTAAAAAGTTAATTATAATAATGCTTAGGGAGAATTATTTGTAGATTCAAGAGAGTCTTATCTGAACACAATCATGCCATCTGCAAGTAAAAACAATTTTTTTTTCTTTCCAAAAGACATTTTATTTATTTTTTTTGACTTCTTGGACAGGCTAGATAATTCAAAAGAATGTTAAATAGAAATGCTTCCCAGTTTTTCAGAACTTTAATATCTCATCATTAAATATGATGTTAAGAATAAGTTATTTTTTGCTTGTTTTTGTAAAACAGTCATATTGTTTCTATTCTTCAGAATCTACTCTAGTGTAGATTCTTATATTTGGTGTCTTTATATGCCAGACCAGATGAGAGGTTCTTCAGAATCTACTCTTTTAGTGTCTTAAAATGCCAGACCAGATGAGAGTGCAATTTCACAGGTCAGCCATAATAGCAAATTTGAAGGCTTGGAAATAGGAAGCAGCCAACTTGGGTGATGAGTCATGCAAGTTTAAGCTTATTCCTCATGATTTCTATTTGTTCCAGCTTTCCTCTTCTTTGTGATTATCTTTCAGTACAGACTACCTGGCTTCTGACTTCAGGCTCAGCATCAGACAGAGAAGAATGTCTGTGTGTCTTTACTGTATCCATGGGCCACTGATATGTTTCAATGGCTTCTAGGAGTCCATACAAAAATACAGTCACTTATTTACATGGGCCTAGAAAATAGTAAAACCTCATTTGGTAACTCTTTAATAAAGAAATTGTTAAGTATGATTCATAAAGACCACAGAATTTAAAGAAAACTGTAGGGTAACACAGCCATTAAAAGTGCTGAATTCACAGAGAAAACTTTGCATAGATATGCTAACTTAAATCGTTAACATGCAATGTTTTAGTTTCTAGGTGGCCTAGCTTTGTCCAAGTTACCCAGAGTCAATAGCTTAGACTAAGTTATCTAGTAGATTTGGAGATGTTTATATAATCTCCTTAAAGATGATAAAATGTCTTAAATTTAAGGTACTAATAACTATTACTAGTTGATGAAGATTATATCATTGCCAAGTGCAATGTGAGATGCTTTATTTTCCTTGTTTATATTTTTAATTTGTATGGGTACATAGTAGCTGTATATATTTATGGGTTACATGAAACATTTTACTACAGGTATGTAATTTGTAATAAATACATCAGGGTAAATGGGATATCCATCACCTCAAGCATTTATACTTTGTATTACAAATAATCCAATTATACTCTTAGTTACTTTAAAATGTACAATTAAATTTTTGTTGACGGCATTCTTTTTGTTGTGATAGCAAATAAAAGCTCTTATTCATTCTTTCTATGTAGGTTTTGTACCCAGTAACTATCCCCATTTGCCTCCACACCCTCAACTACCCTTACCAGCATCTGGTAATGACCATTCTAGGTTCTATCTCTATGAGTTCTATTACTTCAATTTTTAGCTCCTACAAATAAGGGAGAACATGTAAATTTTTTCTGTTTTGGGCTTATTTCACATAACATAATGACCTCCAGTTTCATTCATGTTGTTGCAGATAACAGAATCTCATTCTTTTTAATGGCTGAATAATACTCCATTATGTCTATGTAACACATTTTCGTTGTCCATTCATCTGTTGATGGACACTCAAATTGCTTTCAAATCTTAGTTATTGCGAATAGTGCTGTAATAAATGTGGAAGTGCAGTTACCTCTTTGATATATTGGTTTCTTTTCTTTTGGGTATATCTAAAAGTAGGATTGCTAGATCATATGGTAGCTCTATTTTTATATTTGGAGGGACTTTCAAACGGTTTTCCCTAGTGGTTGTACTAGTTTACATTCTCACCAACAGTGTACAAGGGTTCCCTTTTCTCTAAATCTTCACCACTATTTGTAATTGACTTTTAGATAAAAGTCATTTTAACTGGTATGAGATAATATCTCATTGTAGTTTTGATTTGCATTTCTCTGATGATCAATTCTTTGAGTAGGTTTTCAGATATCTGTTAGCCATTTCATGTCTTCTTTTGAGAAATATCTATTTGAGTCTTTTACCCACTTTTTAATCAGATTATTCTTTTTTTCCAGTAGAGTTGTTTGAACTTCTTATATATTCTTGCTGTTAATCCCCTTCTGGGTGGGTAGGTTACAAATATTTTTGCCATTCTGTTGGTAGTCTCTTCACCTTGTTGATTGTTGGCTTTGCTGTACAGAAGCTTATTAACTTGATATGAATCCATTTGCTCATTTTTGCTTTGATTTCTTTACTTGTTGGGTATTTCTCAAGTAATCTTTGTTTACTTCAATATCCTAAAGAATTTCCCTGAAGTTTTTCTTTTTTTAGTAGTAGTTTCATAGCGTGAGGTCTTAGATTTTAGTCTTCAATTAGTTTCAATTATTTTTGCATATGTTGAGAAATAGGTGACTAGTTGTATTCTTTTGCATATAGATACCCAATTTTCCCAGCAACATATATTGAAGAGATTGTCCTTTCCCCAAAGTATGTTCTGGCACCATTGTCAAAAACGAGTTCACTGTATGTATTAGTTTGTTTTCACATTGTTTTAAAGACTACCTGAGACTGGATAATTTATAAAGAAAAGTGGTCTAATTAACTCACAGTTCTGCATTGCTGGGGAGGCCTCAAGACACTTACAATCATGGTGAAAGGCAAAGAAGAAGAAAGACATGTCATACATGGTAGCAGAAGAGAAAGAGTGAGGAGAAGAACTGCAAAACACTTTAAAGTGATTAGATGTTATAAGAACTCACTCACTATCATGCACATCATGGGGTAAACTGCTCTTATGATCCAGCTACCTCCCACTAGGTTTCTCCCTTGAAATGGGATTACAATTCAAGATGAGATTTGGGTAGGGACACAGAGCCAAATGATGTCATTCTATTCCTAGGCCCTCACAAATCTCATGTCCTTCTAATTTTTCAAAACAGAACAATGCCTTCCCAGCAGTCCCCCAAAGTCTTAACTCATTCCAGCCTTAAACCAAAATTCCAAGTCCAAAGTCTTAACTGAGTCAAGGCAATTCCCTTCCACCAAAAGCCTGTAAAAATGAGAAGCAAGTTTGTCACTTCCAAGATACAAAGAAGTTACAGACACTGGGCAAATGCTTCCATTTCAAGTTAGAGAAATTAGCCAAAACAAGAGCTACAGGCCCCATGCAAGTCCAAAATCTGATAAGGCAGTCATTAAACCTGAAATCTCAAAAATAATCTCCTTTGACTGCAGTCTCACATTCAGGGCACAGTGATGCAAGAAGTGGGCTCCCAAGGCTTTGGGCAGCTGTCCCCCAATGGCTCTGCAAGGTACAGCTACTGAGGCTGATCTCAAGGGCTGGTGTTACCTGTGGCTTTTCCAGGTGCATGAGGGCAAGCTGTCAGTGGATCCACCATTCTGGGGTCTGGAATACCATGGCTCTCTTCTCATAGACCTACTAGTCAGTGTCCATGTGGGGACTCTGTGTGGGGACTCCAACCCCACATTTTCCCTGTGCATTGCCCTAGCAAAGGTTTTTCATGAGGGCTCCACCCCTGCATCAAACTTCTGTCTGAACTTCCATTTTCATACCTCCTCTGAAATCTAGGCAGAGGTTCCCAAATCTCAACTCTTGTCTTCTGTGCACCTACAGGCCCAACAACACATGGAGCTGCCAAAGCTTGGGGCTGGCATCCTCTGAAGCCATGGCCTGAGCTGCATGTTCAGCCATGCCTGGAAACAAGAGTGGTTGAGATGCAGGGCATCATGTCCAAAGGCTGTACAAAGCAGCAGGGCTCTGGGCCCAGCCCATGGAACCACTTTTTCCTCCTAAGTCATGATGGGAGGAACTGCCATGAAGATCTCTGAAATGTCCAGGAGACATTTTCCTCTTTGTCCTGGCTATATATAGATTTTATATACAAATTAAGTATTATACATGTTCAATTAAAATACATGTATTTGAAATAATATATATATATTTACATATTTTAATTGAAATATCTTGGAACTAACACGCCACTGACTTCTACATTCTAAGACTGTATTTTACTAGGAAATAAATAAAAACATTAATATCTGAGTTGTTTTTTAAAATGCTGTGAATCATAGCATGCATTTAACAAAATCTGGGAAGTGAACCCTACCAACCTATTATCTTCTGAAAATAATATTATGTTCCATACAGCAGCATAAAATTAATCTTGCACATTATAGCATCTGGTCTAGGACAAAAAGAAGTACTTAAGTAGAATAGGAATAATTCTCTGATTTCAGTGCATATTTGGAAAATGTCCCTGAGCTGTTTTTGATGTCTCTGGAATATCATGATTAGTATGTCATCTATTCATTGGCAAAATGGAATTTTAGTCCTATTGCTGTTAATGAGGGTGAAAGGCTATTTAGATTCATTGGCATTAGGTTGTTTTTCATTATAGAGATCTAAAAGTATCAGATAATTATTTAAAGAGAGGCACTTTTGAAGTTCAGAAGAATACATTCTAGGCACAATACACATGTACTTCATTCTTCCAAGGTACGTGCAAGCAATGCCCACTAAACAAAGATCTCTCAAGAAACAATTAAATAGAAAAGTAATGCACAGAAGTTTTATTTTATTTCTTTGAATTTGTTTCTTTCTCATTTTTAGGCAAGAACTGTCCCAGGGAGTCTATAGAATGGAGTTACTTCAAAGAAAGGTATGATTTCACAACAGCGCTACAAACTTCATATGGACATTGGTTGAACTCCTTTTTTTAAATGAGTTTCTCATTGATAAAAATCCAAATAAAAATGAAAGAAAGTCATTTGAAATATAGAAGTTAAGAATAAAAACAAACACAATTTCAGGTATAGTTGAAGTACAATATTTAAAGTCTATATTTTATCAGTTTTGAGATGTGTATATACTTGAAAATTATTGCCATAAGCAAGATGATAAATATTTCCATCTCCTTTAGCAATTTCCTTATACCTTTTGTAATATGTTTCTTCCTCCACTCTCATTTATGGCTAACACTGACCTACTTTTAATATTTTTGTGACTTATAATTATATTAATTGAAGAAGTATGTACTTTTTGTTCTTATTTTTAACT
This sequence comes from Cheracebus regulus, assembly GCA_963574635.1. Classification (NCBI taxonomy): domain Eukaryota; kingdom Metazoa; phylum Chordata; class Mammalia; order Primates; family Pitheciidae; genus Cheracebus; species Cheracebus regulus. The sequence continues at coordinate 111,563 of CAUYQU010007614.1, read as the reverse complement.
GAATTTTCATGCTGCCTAGTGATTTTGAGATCTATCTATGTTATTGTTATCAATAGATAATTTATTTTTATCGCTAATATTTAATTATATAGGTATATCATAATGGAGCCTTATGTTGTTCCCAGTATTTGGCTATTACAAATGAAACTGCTGTGAGTACTCATGTACAAGTCTTGGTATGAAAAACAGCTTTTATGTTTCTCTTTGGTTAACTACAAATGAGTGGAATACTGATTTATATTGTAAGCCATGTTAATTTAAAAAGACAGACAAATTCTTTTTCAGATAACTTGTGACATTTATATCCCCAATAGCAGTGAATAAGAATTTCAATTTCTTTATTTTTTTGCAAAAACTATTAATGGTTAAAAGCTTCTATTTTTAGCTAATCTAATGAGTGTGTAGTGGTTTTATTTGTGGTTTAATTTTATCTGATGGGTAATTATGTTCAGAATATTTTTATAGACTTACTGGACATTTGCTATATCTAATATTCATGTTTTTACTTTTGTAAAGAGTCTGTTAAAATATTTTGCCCATTTAAAAAATTAGTTTGCTTGTCTTTTGTTATATACCTGTAAGAGTCCTTTAGATATTCCAAATGAAGTTCTTTGAATTATAAATGTTGCCATTTTTTTCTTTTATTTGCCAATTTCAGTAGCTCCGTCAACTCCATTACAGTGATAGGATACAACTAATTAAAGCAGACACCATGCCCTGTTTCTACTCTCAGAGGGAGATAATCAGTATTTCACCATTAAACATTATATTGGTTATAGAAATTTTAGATGTTTTTATAGAAGAGGTCTTTTTTTTCTATTTGCAATTTAAGTGTTTTTAAGAATTTTTGACAATTACGACTCAAAGTTATACTTCCTTGCCAGCAATTTAAAAAGAAACAAAAATAATTGCTTAATTCTTTTAATCTCTTTTTTTATTCTTCTGCCTTTGGAGGAATTTCCTCAACTTTCTCTTCTAAATGTTCAATTGCAACTAAAAAAACAATTGCTTTCCTCATTTTAATTTCCAACAACACTTTTGTCCACATAATAATTACTTTTAAAATATATATTATCCCATTATTGTTTCATAAATGAATAATTTATTAAGATATGATCATTTCTTTTAAGTGGATCAGATCCTCCAGAAAGGATATTTTCAATCACCTATTTGTAGCATAATAGTCTGACCGCTCTCATTCTCCCTCATTCTAGCATCTCAGGGAACAAAGAAATCATGGTGTCTTAGAATTTAGCATTTGGCTTGAATATTATCTGTTTCATTCTCTTCAGAAAACAAACTCATCTGAGTTGGGGATCAAGAAATGCAGCTGCTCACCACTATGTATCCTGTAATCCAGTGTGTCAAACAGTTTTGGCACAGTCCTCAGTATTCAGGTTTCCTCTTCATTTTCTAGTTTCAGAAGTAATTGTGGATGCCAATTTCTAAGAATTTTGAAGTGAAGTTTTCTGATGGTTTCAAATTTAGCTTTTGTTGGTTAACTGACACTTAACAATTGTCCATTTTATTTCTGACTTCCAAAATTTGGTGCTATTGTGTTTTTTTCCTAACTTCATTCTTTTTATGGGTTCACAACTTTTGAAAACATATTTCTTTATCATAGTGAGCTTTGGGGAAGATGTTAACATATATATATATATATATATATATATATATATATATATTCATGCTCTGTTCTTAATCCAATAGCACCTAATATTAGAGAAGAAAAGCTTCATGCTGACTATTGCCTTTTGTAAATCTGTGTTTTCAATTAACATCCTACATTCTCTATTTAAATAACAGCACCTAGGTTATTTTTGGAAAGTCTTCCAATTAAAATAATAATGTAATAAGACTGCACACCTCTCAAACTGTACTGGCTTAGCTTTTTTTCGCTATAGAAACAATCTCTTTCAGGTTATCTGGAAAAGAACCACAATTCCCAAATGTATGTTATGCCAAGATTTCCTTTAGTAATTCAGTATCTTTAAGTTTTCATTTTTTACTGAATTCCTAGACACTTACATAGTGTTATTAGAAGCACATTGTCATAAGACATGTTGCTTATGTAGTTTTAAGCAGAGTCCTTTATCATTCTGGATGAAGCCAGGGTTTCTGAGTAGCATTTAGCCTGATGGCCCAAATGAGAGTTTTCAGTGACAGGAGGGTGCCTCAGAAAAATGATTTTTAACCTTTGGTGATATATGTCTGCACGTCTTTTAAAAATTAATGTATTTGATCCCAACTTGACCTAGCATCACCACCTCCCACCCCTTACTCTGAAAATGAAATGTAATTGCTTTGAAGTAGTATCTCAGAATCTGATACAGACAATTATGATGCAGTCAAGGTTCATGACTTGAGAAATAGAGACCTGTGTTACACGGTGAAAAATTGTATAGAATCTCCTAAAGCATCTCTGTGAAGTTAAAGAAGCTTCTTGGCACCACTGCAAGGGGCACACATATTTTGGTCTTTTATGAGTTTCATGAAGATAAATTTTAAGGATAATAATGGGTCCAAAACACTGCAAGAAAGCTGATAATCAAACAATATATTTCACAGGGATTCCACTGGCTTACAATTTATTTTGCACTTAAAAATATTGTTTATGTATCTGGTATAGTGACAATTAATCCATCTTTTCCAAATGATGTGGGAGTCAATCCCCACAAATTTCAAACTAACTCCCAATAATGCATATATGTGCAAGACAGACCCCTCACAAATACAAATCCTTGAGAACTGAACTGAGTTTTAAAGCCCTGAATAAATCTCAGAATAAAGCCTTAGTGATACTCAAACCAATAAATAATAAAGGAAAAATATATCAAAAACTTCTAGAAAATAATGACACATCACATACAGAAACACGATAGTTCAAGTGAACACTAATTTTCTATCAAAAAAATTTAGAGATTAGAAGACAAAGAACATATTTAACAAAATTTTTAAAAAAAAGAACTATAAACCTGGTATTCTATATCCAGCAAACATATCCATCAGGAATAGAGCAATATGAAGACATTTTTCAAATGAAAGAAAACTATTTAATGCTAGGAGCTTCAGCCTTCAAGCAACACTACAGGAAGCTTTTTCAGGCAGAAGAGAAATTATATAAGAAGGACTCTTAAATTCTCAGGAATAAAAGAAGAACAACAAAATACTATCTTTTTAAAGATAAGATATATAACATAAACAAAACGTACAATTTGAAGTTATTGGGAAAGAATAAACAAATTTATAAAGTTTATATTTTTTTGCATTTTGTATGAAATAATACAATATAAACTTTAAGTAAACTATAAAAGATGAAGTCTGATATTATAAATGTATTGAAAATTAAAAAGAGCCATAGACAAAAATATAATAAATAATAAAATCAAAAAAGGAAAAGAAAAAGAAAGAAAAAATTAAATAATCAAAAAGTAGTCAGGAAAAGTAAATAAATTAAATACAGAAGACAAACAATAATAATTCAAAATAATAAGCAAATAGTATAGGTAAATTCAAAGTTCTGAATAATTATTACAGCATGTTTAGATCCTTAATATTTATATTGATATAATAATTATATCAATAATTGATTTGAAATATTGAAGATCTAAACATGCCAAATAAAAAGCAATGATTGACTGATTTAAACTGATAATTCAATGATACATTGAATTATCATTTAAATTAAATGATAATTAAAGTACAATACATCAGATTTTTTTGGTTTACAGTTTAATAAAATTGATACAAGAAGCAACAGAAATTTTGATTATTATCAAATATTATCAGTTGAGGAAGAAACAGCACCACACATGAAAAAGTATTTTAGTAAGTAACGGAAGATGAATAACTCTACAACTCATTTTATCAGCCAAGAGTAACATTAACACTAAAACTTGGCAAGGACATTACAAAACAGGAAAAATATGGAACAACACTTCTCATGAATATGGATGCAAAAATCTTTGACAAAATATCAGCAAATTTAAAGTGATTACCTCTGTAAAGAAAAAAATGTAAAAATATTAGCAAACTGATTCCAATATTATATAAAAGGGATAATACATCATGAACAAGTAGTGATTATTATAGTCATGCAATGTTTTAATATGTGAAAATACATCAATATGCATTAGCATATTAACTGAATAAATGAGAAAAATCACATGAACATTTGAAGAGATGCAGAAAAATTGAAAATATTTTATAATTGACATACATAAATTTCCATGTGGAAGTTACACAGTAAATATATAAAGCAATGGAAAAAAATAGATTTGCCATAGTCTACATCACAGTAAAATGTCAGCTCACTGCCTTGCAGCAAAATCCAAGGGAAATGAAATGTTTTAGACCTCAAAATGACTTTGGGCATTTTGAATAGAATACTGAAAGCAAAAAGACAGTGGACTAATGGCACTAATATTCTGAAAAATAAATCTGTTTTTTCCCCATCTAAAATATAAACCACATTTTGGTAGAAGTAAGAGAAGAAATGTGGAAGATGCAGCAGTAGAAGCATGCAGAGGAGGAGGGCATTATCAAATTTGCATGTGAAGTCCAGGACATGTGCAGAAGGAAGTGAAGAAACAGAGATGCCAACCTCATCTCTCTTTGAATTCAAATTCTTGAATCCTACAGCAGGGGTCCAAATGGACCCGGTTAAAAATTCTTGAAGGAAAATTATTTTAACATTGAATTATAATCCATCCAAATGATCAATCAAATTTAGACTAGAATAAAGTCATTTTTAGATATTCAAGAGCTTAAAATATTTACATCCTATTACCTATGCCAAAGGGGCCTTTAGAGAATACTTGCCATCAAATGAGAAAATAAACTAGGATAAAGGAAGATTTGGAATACAGAAAATAAATAGATTGAACACAGGAGAGAATTAAAGAGAATCAACATTATAGCTGTGAAGAGAGATCCCAAGATGAAACGTGTTCCAGATACAGAAGTCAACCATTTTGGATTGAAACTGTGTGAAACAAGATACAGATATTTTGAGGACTGACATCATATAACTTCTATGTTTTTACCAGCCATTTATAGAAACAACAAAACTACCATTAATTCTATTCCACAAAAATAAGGAATTAGCTTGTACATAGCTATAAACTTAAATCTTCATTTATGAATGGGAAAAAAGCCTGATAGTAGACCAGTAAAGGAGAAGCCTTGAGATTTAGGAATCAGAAAAGCTTATCACAAAAGCAAATGAGCATTAGTATGTCCTCATATGTCCACATAATATACTGCATGCTTTCAAGGAGTAATCTTAAAAGTTATTGGGATTACTCAAATAATAAAGGGCTTTATGATGCACACTTTCTCCCAAATTTTGCTCTCTAGAAGTAATCAATTTCTACTATGGTAGTTACCAAAATTACCTTTAATATTATTTAATTTTGAAAATTGTGAGCATGATTTACTGTAATTAAAATACATGTTCATTTTAAAAATAAATTTTAGATCTACCAGTCTGCGTAAAAGTAGGGTTTGTTTAAATGTCTTAAAAGCTGGATTTCAAGGCTAAAAAAGTTGCATATAATTGTATTTCCTTCAGAATACCCACTCCTTCTCTAATTGAAAATCTTTAAGCATTGTTGAGTCTAAAGTAATTCTTTCAGAAATTCAGCATTTTCAATTTTATGCTGCTGTTTTGAGCCATACTACTCTTCTGAGTATTATCAAATTATATTTCATAATCTGTTACTCCATGTGGTACTGGAATATATATAGTCACATTTAAAATAAGGCATTCCCCAAAATTAATCCTATTTCTAGATTTATTTTACCCTTGATAATGCTGCCTTTATATTTATTTTCCTGTTTTCTCTTTTCCATCATTTTCTTTCTTCCTTTACATCCTTTCCATCAACTACATATTTTTCCCCCATGCTTTCTACTGTTTTTTCCCATTTATAATCTCTTATTTCTCTTCTCTTTGCCTTTTCTTCTTCTACTCTTGGGGATTTTAACATGATATCTATGGGAACCCACGTATAGATGGGCTTCAGGAGATCCAAAGATACTCTGAAAGTGAGTACAAGCTACCCATATTGAAAGTGGTTATTTGTTGTGCTTGGTAAGTAAAGTATCCTTAAAGTCTTAAAGAAGCAAGCAAACGACAAAAAGAATGTAAACAAAACTCCAATCACCTCTCTCAAACTCCCCTTTGTGTTTCCCTCTAGTTTCCATCCACTGTCCTGTACAAGGCAAGCTACCAAGGAAGCACTACAATGTTTCCTCTCATGTTTATTTCCAGACTTTCTTTTTATACTTTCACTTGAAACAGATGAAATGCTTTCACTTAAGAAACTTCACTGTACTGGCAGGAAAGAATTAGTTCCTGTCAGTGCCATATCAGAGGAAAAAACAACAATCACTTGCAAACACAATGCTGGAGAACCTGGCAGTTGATGATTATCAGGAACAGTAACTAATAGGATGCTTCACTTCTAAGCGTCCCTTGCTGCATTCATGTTTGAAGGATAAAATGTCTTCTGCTGTTTGCCAGTGGATTTTGAAAAAAAAAACAAATGTCTTGCAACTTTTAACCCACTGCTACAACAACAAATGTGAAAACTTGCAAGAGAAGGCCAACCATTTTTACAAGTTTTCTGAAATAGACTAGAATTAAAAACATTTTTTCTTGTTTCTCTTTGTTCATGACATTTTCTATGCCCCAAGATTTTTCCTTAGCATATTCTGAATTTAATAGACTACTACAAATTCACTGAGACAACTTAAATGCAGCCTTTGTTATGTAACATTCCCTCATTCAAATGTACTATGCTGTCACCTTTTTTCCAGTCATATATACAATACATTATAAAAGCTTTGTGTGCCTTTTGGCAGAGGTGGTGACTCATTCATCTTTTTATGTTCCAGTAGGTACACAAAGTATGTGGAATGATTGGATAAATGAATAAATGTATTTTAAGTTCAAAGGAGTCTTTATTTAAGTTGCAATACCCAAAATCGAAGCCAATTAATTCTTTTTACAAGATGCTTACATGGTTTGGCTGTGTTCCCACACAAATCTCAACTAAATTGTATCTCTCAAGTTCCCATTTGTAGTAGGAGGTTCCCAGAGGGAGGTAAATGAATCACGGGGGCCAGTCTCTCCTGTGCTATTCTTGTGATAGTGAATAAGTTTCATGAGATCTGATGAGTTTATCAGGGTTTTCACTTTTGCTTCTTGCTAATTTTCTCTTGCGGCCACCATGTATGAAGTGCCTTTCGCCTCCTGCCACGTGAAACTATAAGTCCAAATAAACTTCTTTTTTCTTCCCAGTCTCAGGTATGTCTTTATCAGCAGTGTGAAAATGACTAATACAACAAATTGGTACCAGTAGAGTGGGACATTGCTGAAAGATACCCAAAAATGCAGAAGTGACTTTGTAACTGGGTAACAGGCAGAGTTACTGGAACAGTTTGTAGGGCTCAGAAGAAGACAGGAAAATGTGGGAAAGTTTGAAACTTCCTAGGGATTTGTTGAATAGCTTTGCCAAAAATGCTGATAGTGAAATGGACAATAAGGTCCAGGCTGAGGTAGTCTCATATGAAGATGAACTTGTTAAAAACTGGAGCAAAAATGACTTTTATGTTTTAGCAAAGAGACTGGCAGCATTTTGCCCCTGCCCTAGAAATTTGTGGAACTTTGAATTTGAGAGAGATGATTTAGTGTAAATGACAAAAGACATTTTTAAGCAGGAAAGCATTCATGATGTGACTTGGGTGCTGTTAAATGCATTCAGTTTTATAAGGGAAGCAGAGTATAAAACTTTGGAAAATTTATAGGCAGACCTGCAATAGAAAACAAAAACCCATTTTCTGGGAGAAATGTAAGCCACCTGCAAAAATTTGCATAAGTAGCAAGGAGTCTAGTGTTAATCCCCAAGATCATGGGGAAAATGTCTCCAGGTGTGAAAGAGACCTTCTTAGCAGCCCCTCCCATCACAGTCCTAGAGGCCTAGGAGGAAAAAGTGGCTTCATTGTCTGGGCTCAGGTTCCCTGTGCTGTGTGCAGCCAAGGGACTTAGTGGCCTGTGTCCCAGCTGTTCCAGCTGTGGCTGAAAGGGGCCAACATACAGCTTGGGCTTCAGTGGGTAGAAGGCCTAAGCCTTGGCAGCTTCCATGTGGTGTTGAGCCTGCACGTGTACAGAAGTCAAGAATTGAGGTTTGGGAAACTCTGCCTAGGTTTCAGTTTGGATGCCCAGGCCAAAGTTTGCTACAGGGATGGGGTCCTCATGAAGAACCTCTGCTAGCTCAGAGTGGAAGGGAAACATAGGGTTGCAGCCCCCCAGACAGAGTCCCTACTGGGGCACTACCTAGTGGAGCTGTGAGAAGACAGCCACCATAGTTCAGACTCCAGAATGCTAGATCCACCAACAGCTTGCACTGTGAGCCTGGGAAAGCTACAGACACTCAACACCAGCTCATGAAAGCAGCTGACAGGGAGGATGTACCTGGCCAAGTCACAGAAGCCAAGCTGTCCAAGACCATAGGAACCCATCTCTTCCATCAGCATGAGCTGGATGTGAGACCTGGAGTCAAAGGCAATCATTTTGGAGGTTTAAAATTTGACTGCCCCACTGAATATCAGACTTGCATGGACCCTGAAACTCCTTTGATTTGACCAATTTCTGCCATTTGGAATCGCTGTATTTACCCAATTCCTGTACTCTCGTTATATTTAGGAAGTAACTAGTTTGCTTTTGATTTTACAGGCTCATAGGTGGAAGGGACTTGCCTTATCTCACATTAGACATTGGATTGTGGACTTCTGGGTTAGTGCTGAAATGAATTAAGACTTTGGGGGACTGTTGGAAAGGCATGATTGGTTTTGAAATGTGTGGACATGAGATTTGGAGGGGAAAGGATGGAATCATATGATTTGGCTCTGTGTCCCCACCCAAATCTCAACTTGAATTGTATCTCCTAGAATTCCCATGTGTTGCAGGAGGGACCCAGGAAGAGGTAATTAAATCATGGGGGCCAGTCTTTCCCTTGTTATTCTCTTGATAGTAAATCTCACAAGATCTGATGGGTTTCTCAGGAGTTTCTGCTTTTGCTTCTTGCTCATTTTCTCTTGGACTGCACCATGTAAAAAGTGCCTTTCTCCTCCCGCCATGTGAAACTATAAGTCCAATTAAATCTCTTTTTCTTCCCAGTCATGGGTATGTCTTTACCAGCAGCATTAAAACACACTAATACAGGTGCATTATATGAATTCCCTGATATAGATCCTGGATCGATCTATAAACATTGATTAGTGAAATGATATGCCAGATCACAGTAAGAGGTATTCCTAGAAAACACACACGTACACAGAGTATATTACATACTTCTAACAATCCTTCAATAAGGAAGCTCATTTAACTGAATTTAGCATTTCTCAGTGGTATTAACTTTTAGGATGCCTATTATATTTTAATTTCTACAGAAAAGAAATATTCTATGGAATCCATTAAACCTTTTTGGAAAATCATGTGTGTTTGTGTACATGTTTGTGGGGAGGGAGGGAGAGAGAGAGAGAGAGAGGATCTTGAATATCACTTCATTACAATACCGATATTTTATTAACAATAGAAAACACTACCTAGCCAACAATATATATTTTTAAAACTACAAAACTAAAAACCCAAAACTATAAAAATCCACATCTGAGATTTTCAGACAAATAAATGTATTATAAACTTTTTCTGTAATCATTTATATTTAAAATAGTTAATAGAGAGAAGCTGAGCCTTCCATTCAAAATGTTTAACTCTAAGTAGTTAAGTTGGAATGGTCAACAAATAAAGAGTAAAAGTAATTTAGAATAAGAGTGATATTTCTTCCATGATACTAGAGAAAATTAAATGTTCTTGAAACTAGCACTGAAATGAATTTAATAATCTGATATACTAAATAGAAAAGGAGAAAGAAAAAATAGGCTGTATTAATATTGCTAGAGAGCTACAGAGTAATTCCACTGAAATTCAAAAATGGTTGGGGAGAAATTGGAGAGCTTTATCATAATATTTGAACTGGTTTTGTTAATTCAAAAAAGCAAAATACAAAGGTGAATTTTATTTGTAAGAATTCTATGTAATGGAGTCAACCTCGAAAATACTAAAAATATATCACAAAATGACATAGAGTAGAAAAAGGGGATGCTTTAACATTGGCCATCAGACTTTTCCGATCTATGTTTCACATTGCTTTCGGGGTTTGACCTTATGAGATGCTATCTGCTTTTTGCTGTGAGCTATGGGCAAACTGCTGGTAAGGAACTATCCATGTTCCTTCTGAAAAAAATCAACGATGACAGTCTTTCTTTAGTCTTTCCTGTGCTCACTATCTATGTCTCCAAAACTAAACCACTTAATACAAATAAAATATATTCTCATGTTTAGACTTTTAGAAAGTATGCATTAGCTACAGTCTAAGAATCATCCCAAGGGAAGATGTTTTTACTTGCTGTATAGATGTTGAGGGCAAAAAATGTAACAACCAACTGGGTAGTTCTGATTTCTATATATTTTGAAAATGGGTATTGTAGTATCATCTCTTTAGCCTGCAGTTTATTGAAAAGAATAAAGGCTCTGGAATCAGATTTTGTTCACCTCTAAAGACTGCCATTTACAAACTGTGCACTTCAGAGAATTATTAAGTAGTTCTGAGATGCAGTTGCCTCATTGCAAAAATCAAGCTCATAATAACTTTCCCACAGTAGTACCCTTCAGGGAGTCTACACATACATATATACATACACATTATACAATACATACCATGGAATTGAGGCTTAGAATGTGGTTATAGTATGTTTCCATTGTCTTGCCTTTAAAAATATTTTTAAGCACATCTTTTTTATAGGAGTCATTTGCTTTCCAATCCCCATAAACCAGCTAGTCTATAGCTATAAATATTCTGAAAATATTCCATAGACACTTAACCCTGCACACACATAGAAACACACATGAACTCACATACACATGCATATTCACATAGTGATACAGAAAATACAAAGTTGTTTGTCTTATCTTCAGCAGTGTTAGATGTGGTTAGCAATATGGACAATATAGACAGAAAAAATGGACATGTTTTCTCACAGGCCCTTAGCCAGAGCCTTAGGAAATGTGCTGCTACCATTATAATCACATGACTTATCAGAGAGGATGATGTTCAGCCTAGAAAATCACTAACATAGATCAGTGCAACCAGGAGGTAAGTAGTTTCTAGAAACTCGACACATTGAACCATTTAATTCAATGAAAACAAAGTAGAATTTGTTTAATAGGAACTTTGCTCATGCTACTGAAGATGCTTCTAGAAGAATGAATAATGTTGACTGAAATCTAAAAGATGAGTATATTTTGGGCCACTTTTCTTTTCCCTAAGTAAAGGGACCTGTATAGAATAAGAAAATTAAAATTCTAATTAAAAGCACAATAATGCTATGACAGAGGTCCTAGTTTGGGGGAAATTTTAATAATTTTCATTAGAAATATAACTTTGATGATTTCTTTTTCAGAAACAAACCAATGAAAGACACACTAAATTACTGAATATATATTTTCAGGATATGTAAGTATTTCATAATAGTAAAGTCTTGTTATAGACTGTGTCCTGAGTAAAATGATAGAGTCTGTTAATAATAATTCTCAAAGAGGATTTTGTCATATATTGAGAACACAAAGAACAAGTTAGGATTCATTATTTTTGTGTTTTTTTATAAAACATATGTCAACACATTCAAGAAGTCTCATTTACTTAGATATTAAAAAGTAATTTAGAGTACATAAGTGGAAGAAAGAATATAGCACAATAATCTCATTCACTATGATGAAATATCAAGTGTATATAGCTGGAAATTTTGTGTCATAGGTGTGGAGAGGAATTAAAATTACCATAGTTCTAGTCATAGATGCAAAACAGAAGATAATTTTATAGAGCAGAGGAAGCTTACAAATGCAAACATTGTTTATGCTTGCAAAGTGTTGGAAATAAAATAATATAATTATATAATTTCAAAATTCATTATTCATCAAAGGTTCTTGTTTTTCACAAATGCAGAAAAATATCAGAATTAATGGAAGGGAAAACAATACTTGAATATTATAAATATTGTTCCTTAAATTCTGGTGATAGCTTTAGCACAATACAATACTGAACTTTCAAAAAAATTGTATCTTTGACTAGTGATGGCAAATCAATTTCAAAGTTCTTTGCATTTTCAGACAAAAATGTATTTGTTTCTGCCTAAAACTGTACTGCTAAAGCTAATATAATGACTTGTCTGTGAAAACAAGATATTTGTAATAGACAATCAAGTATTCATTTTAGGGTTATGCCATCAATATTTAAAATTGACAACAAGTACGTGTTATAGTACATTTAAGAGTGGTAATATTATTTTTATAATTACATTAATTATGTTCTATGCAATAATGAATCAACATTATGGATCTTAAATAAGTAAGTTAAGGCTTACCTCATGTTAAACTTTTAAGCACAGAATTATTTTATTTTTTACCTTTAAAAAAACTTATTTTAGATACAACATTATTTCAATCTCATGGAGATTCTTAATGTAGGTTACATTAACAAGTTTCCATCAGGAAATGTGGAACTTTTTATTTTCTTATTTTTTGTTGTTTGTGGTGGCACTGAAGAACTAATAAGAGCATAAAGCTACAAAATACTGAGTGTCATTGAAAATTTAGTGTATGTATGCATGTAATTTTACATATAAACATTTATCAAACTTATTTTAATGGTGTTTATTGAGAGTAAAAAGAATGGGCAATGATAAAGTTGATTTTCACCTTTAAGAGAGTAGAGTGCAGATGAAAAGTGTGTGTGTGTGTGTGTGTGTGTGTGTGTGTGTGTGTATTTAGAAATCTTTGATGAAAGCAACATGATGTCATTATGCTTAACTTAAGCACAAAATGAATAATCTAAAAATTAATGAGATAGTCCAGAATAAAAAGAAGGAAACTGGTTTCTTAGAAACTGGAATTAGGGCTCCTCCAATGGCCCAGGACACTGTCACTAATGGGGACATACTTCAGACAACCACTTGTTGAGGGTCTTCTATCATTTTTATTTTTCTGGTTATACTAAGCATCTGCTGCTTGCACAACTCCAGAAGAATTTTGGAAAAAAGTTATTGTTTGGTAATTAAAATGATTCCCTGTAAGTTTAACTGTGAAGGGTATAATTTTCAGTATATTATAAATACAGACTTTACAAAATATAACTGCATATCATTGCTTTAAATGTAATCAATAGGATCTAATTACCATGAAGATTTGATACCTATAATCTTCAGTCATGAACAGTCTATATTCCATAAGGGGAGATATTTCCAAACTGTATCACCTATGAAATTATAACCCAATTAAAAATAAATTTTGTTCTTGAAAGTCTTGTATTAAGGATGTCAACAGAATAGAAGGCTGGTTCAGTTTTTACACCAGCACACAACTGTTGTTTATGTGTCCACTAAGTTTACTTGTTTATGTGTCCACTAAGTTTACTTGTTTATGTGTCCACTAAATTTACTTATGTGTCCACTGAGTTTACTTATGTGTCCACTGAGTTTACTTGTTTATGTGTCCTCTGTGTTTACTTGTTTATGTGTCCACTGAGTTTAGTTATGTGTCCATTGAGTTTACTTATGTGTCCACTGAGTTTACTTGTTTATGTGTCCACAAAGTTTACTTGTTTATCTGTCCACTGAGTTTACCTGTTTATGTGTCCACTAAGTTTACTTGTTTATGTGTCCACTAAGCTTAGACTGTGCCACCTTCCCAATGAGAGCACCCATTTCTTAAATTGAACCTCATTCTCCAGAGAGCTACTAAGTAGCAGGGAGTGGTGAAGACAGCAGGCTGGAATTCAAAATGGTAAGAAAAGAGATAAGGAAGCTTCTTTATTTCTGATAGGAAGCAACAAGTAAAATGAGCACTCCAACTTAAGTGTTAGCATTTTGCTGTGAGAGCAAATGTGTTCAAATGCCCATGGAGGTCTTTTAAACAGCTCAGCTGGTTTATATCATTCCATCAGTCAAAATTATTTGTGTCAAATTTTAACAATAGTCACAGTTGAGTAATGTTGAAGTTGGCTAATTGTTGAAAAGTGATATTTTAAAAATCGGTCATTATGTCTATCAATGCTGATGACTTTATACATCCCTACCTTTGTCCTTGCTTTCATCTCCCTGTTCCTTTCTCTTAATTAGTCAGTTTCCAATTTTCCCGATACTCATACCTTGTCTCTCAGATAGTGTCTCTTGAAAAAACATTCTAGGATCAAAATTTCCTTTGCATTCTCAACTAAACTTTAATCACTATGAATGCAAGTATAACCTCTATATTCACTCACTATTATATTTCCAGCATCTAGCAGAGGACATTCAATAACTATGTAATAAAAGAATAAGTAGAAAATATAAGCCAGGTCTGGTGGCTGACACCTGTAATCCCAGAACTTTGGGATGTCAAGGCGAGCAGATCACTTGAGGTCAGGAGTTCAAGACAAGCCTGGCCAACACAGTGAACTGTCTCTACCCAAAAATACAAAAATTAGCCAGGCATGATGGTGCATGCCTGTAGTCCCAGTTACTTGGGAGCCTGAGGTGGGAAAATTGCTTGAACACTGGAGGTGGAAGTTGCAGTGAGCTGAGTTTATATCGTATTTCAGCCTGGGCAACAGAGTGAGACCCTATCTCAATAAAGAAAAAAAACTGTGTACATATACATATGTAACCAGGAAGACCAGCATATAGTAACTGCTGGTGTAGAAAAATGGCTAAACCCAATAGTGAAAGAATAGCTTTGCCAGTAATTCAAAGACTAAATTCAGAAATGTCACCCATCAAAGTATAAACCACAGTGTAGCATTTCCTCAAAGTATGAATTAAGAAACACTATTTTCTGAAAATAGTGATAGGTATACTAAACAGAGTCCTGCAGTTAAAGACATCTAGGAAATACTGAATAAAATTTAATAAACTGAAAAAAACTTAATGAACAAATAATGGATTAAATACAGACAACTGAATTTGCCCTATGTTTGATTCCTAGAAACCTACTAAGGAAAATGATTAAAATAATTCCAGATGACTTTTTATTGCATGTTATATTTACATATTATCTATCACCCCACATAATATATGCCTTCCAAATGTGCTTATGACAATTAACTCAAAGAGTGAATAAAGTGGTAATCACATGTATCACAAAAGTTATGGGAGAAATAATTTTTTATACTATGCAAAACACTCGCTATCAATTGGTGGTTGTCAAATATTTTAGTCTAAGAAGAGCACCACAGACAAAAATTCAAAAACACACAAATGAAAAGGAAAAAAACTATACTTTGCTTCTCTCCTGAATTATTCTTAGTGGGTTATGCCACTAAGTAGTTTGTAGGTTACTAACAAAACTACAAAAAGAAATGCAAACTTTATATATTATCTCAAAGTGAATCTTTAAGGCAAAACTACAGCAATAATGGGAATGGTGTTTGGAAAGCTGGTGGAGTATTTGTGGATGGCGTGTGTGTGTGTTTGTCTGTTGTGCTTGTGTACCCAACTAAAGCACAGCATCCTAAATATTTTCAGGTTTGAAATTCTAAATATTCATTATAAAAGCACAATACAATAAAAAAGAAATCCTTCTTTAAACTCTGGCCAAGGTCCCTCTAGCAAAAGGCCAGGATTCTAACAAGAATAAAGATAAAAAAATGTCTGTGAATTCTCAAAAATTCACTTGAAATTTATTTTGCATCCCCTTGCCTTGCTCAGTAACTGTGTCCTGTTAACATTGCCTGTTGAGCCTTGATGATTCCTGGTAACTGGAATATGTTGTTAACGGAACTGTTGGAAGTTCTATTGCTTGCAGCTAATGCATTCTCAGAGCTGCACAGTATGAACACAGCAGGTGTAAAGTAAAAGCAATAATAAAAAATTGAACAGACCTTAAGTGCTATGATTATTACTGTAGGCCAGTTTTTATCTTCCCTTTTGAAAGTATACTTCTTGGATTTCCTGTGTCTCAGAGTACTGATAGCCTCATATTTTCTTTCTTAGTGATGGGAATTAAATATTTTTAAAAGCAAGTAATATTTGAAAAGACTTGCCTATAGAGGGTGAACTATTAAGTCTATGAATGAAATTATCTGAAGATTCTGAGAAAAATACCTCAAATAATCTAATAACTGATTTTAAAAAGTCAACACAGGAATAGCTGCAACTTTTAGCATCAGCTTCCCTCTGGAGAGGTTTTACCCATTGATCAGTTTTGCATCTTTCTAAAATCAAAGAAGGAAAAGAACTTGTTTTAGAGATAGAAACTGAGTAGCAGAAACATTTTTCATTGGTAGTTAAAAAGTAGAATAATGATAATCAAATTCTAATTTCAGCAATCCATTAGCTATGCAAGATTGCGTTTTGAAATTAGGGTAAATGTATCTTTATTGCTACCTGTACAGATACAGATATACTACCTGAAAACAAGATACAAAGGTAGGCTTATCCAAATCTACCATCAGATTACTTCATCTTACTTATTAACAGGAAAAATATTATATTAAAAGATCATTCTTGTCATCTTTTTCTCTTTTAGTAACTTACAAGATATGAAACATTCAAGAACTATGAATATGAAATGTGAAACATACCAAATCCTATATGTACCTAAAGCATTTTATAGGAGTATGTCCACACTGAAGTTATACATTCATATCACTATTAATAATTATTCATACTTTTCATAGTCCTACTTCCTGTATCTGATCCTTCAGTGTACTCTATCTGCTGTAACTCTAAAATATATTTAAAATTAAACCACTTCTCACCCTTCTATTGCTACTACGGTGGTCTAAGTTACCAGGGAACAGCCACGTAGCATGATCTATCATTTCAATTACTGCTACAGGCTCCTAATTGATCATTGCTCTTGCATAATTTTGGTGTATTTTAACAGAGCATCAATAATGGTACCATTAGATTGTGTCAGTTCTGTCCTCAAAATATTCCAGTGGTCTCTATCTGCCTTAGAGTAAAGGCTAAATATTTACGATGATTTACAAGGCATTGTGCAATCTGTCTCCTATGCCCTATTACATATCAGATCTCATTTACTAATACTCTTTTTTTTTTCCAGTCTCTCCAGGCACACTCACCTCTTAGCTGTGTAATCATGCCACTCACATTCCTACCTCAAGCTCCTTTGGCACTTGTTATTCATTCTGCCTAGAGTGTTCTTCCTCCTCATAACCATTTGGCTTTCTTCTTTTAGGCTGTTTCTCCCATATCATTTTCTAAGTGTAGCCTCCTCTTCTTATTCTACTTGAAAATCCACCACTCCACTACTTCCTAATTCTCTTTATTTTTCTTCTTAGCACCTCTTAATATTTATTATTTACTTACCCATATAGAACACAAGCTCCATGAGGGAAATTATTTTCTTATGCTTTGTTCACTATTTTATATCAGTGTTTAGTACAGTATATAAAACAGAAAGTAGATACTCAACAAATATTCATTTAACATTTTTCCTAGATATGGGAAGCATATTTTTTTAAATCATGGGATTTTAGAGATATAGAAATCTTAAATTTCCTTCTTTCAGCAATCTTATTTTACAGAGTGAATACTGAAGATCAAAGATGTTGTGTACTTTCCAGAGTCAGGTAGTTAATTATCAGGATTTGGAGTAGAAATTTGGATTTTTTAAATTATTCTTTAAATGACTATATCCTTTACATCTCTTTATTACCACTATGTGTATTATAAATTTGGGAGAGAAAATAAATTTAAGATATATAAACACATAAAAGTAGTACTCTTGAGAAATTATAAAATCTGAGTTATTGATACATAAAATTATTTATAATTAAGATAAAAATATAGCTCATAGGACATCATAAGTCAACTATAAATTAGAAACATCACAATGTGAGTGAAAAAATATACAGCATAAGCACACATTATACTGAGAAATACTATAATTGAAAAACGAGCATCTCATTATACTAAACAGTGTTATTAGCCCTTATTAGAATAACATCTTTAATTCTGAGCTCAGGAGCAAAATGGGGATGTGGTCAAATTGAAATGCGCTCAGTTGGAAGCTAGAAAGATAATTAAAGTGCTGAGAAATTTGGCCTTTGAGGACCCAACCTGAGTAACTTGGATTACTAAAACTGAATCAAAGGGGGTTGAGGGGAGATTGGATAATAGTTGCCAAGTGTAAAAATAGTCTTATTTTAAAGAAAGGAAGCCAGCTGTCAGGTTCTCCACAGAGGAATAAGAAGGGGGTCAATGCTATTTCTCTGCAGGATAGTGAAATTAGGTCAAGTGTAATGAAACTTTTCCTTACATGGGAGAATTATTAAATGGGAAGACATTACTGAGAAAACTATTTTCATATGGTAGTCCAAAATTTGCCATGGGTTCTCAATGTTCGAGATTGATTAAATCTTCCCTTCATTAGGGTATGGATAAGGTAACAAAGCAAATTTTCTCCAGGTCATTACATGTCTGGTTCTCATTGATTGTTCCACTTCTTCTTGAAGTAAAGCTTGATTACAATTTAATTGTAATTTCATTCTGTACAGGTATCTTAGTCGTCCCTTTTTGCACTAATCAAATTTAGCATCAATGAATAATGTTCCAGGAAAATTTTTATGAGATTCTTGCAATCACTAATACATCAAGGAAATTTATTAATAGCTAGACGCTTTCATGAAATATCTTCCTAAATTTCTTAACCCCTTCTTCTGACCCATGTCCTTCTTGCTAAATTGCATTCTACATTCTTGCAGAAAAATTCTTTCTAGCATAGATCTAGTCATGATAATTTTTCTTAAAAAAAAAGAAAAAGTCTGGTGTACATTAACTATTTGCATCTCTCTGTGGCCAGGGGAATAAAGGCTCTATTTATCTCTTGCACATTAATCCTGGTGTAATGCATCATTTTACGTTGGATATCATTTTCCTTTGATAAACTGTCTTATACATTATACTGGCCCATTTTCTCTTAATGAAACTTTATAGGCTGCATTTTAAAAGGGCATAACTTAACTCACCTTATCATTGCTCATTCTTATTCCTTGTTTTCTCAGTCACATGCTTGACACTTAAAAATGCTGCCTTAGTCAGTTGGTGCTGCTGCAGCAAAATACGTAAGACTGGTTAATTTATAAATAACAAAAATTTATTTCTCACAGTTCCGGAGACTGGGAAGTTCAAGATCAAGACACTGGCAATTTATCTGGTGAGGAACTTTTTTCTGAGTCCTAACACGGCAGAAAACAAAATGGCAATGTAGCCTAACATTGTGTGAACTCTCTTTTCAGGGGGCTTAATCCCATTACCAGAGAGCAGTCTTTGTGGCCTGGCCTAATCACTTCTTACAGGCACCACCTCTGAATACTATCACTTTGGCAACACCTAAATTTTGGAGGGGACTACATTTAAATCCTAGCAAATGCCATACAGACGAGTATGCCTTTAGGAAAACAAATCGATTCTCTGGTTTGAGAGATTAACTCTTGGAAGAAGTATGATTAGCAGTATACTCTAACTTCTGGATGTCAGTTTGCCTTAAGAGGGCAATTGCATATGTATTCTCTCATTTAGAAAGATAAATAAATGGATCGTTAACAAATTTAAGGAATTTTTTCACAGGAACAATAGACTACTTTTTAAAAAGACTTTTCCACTTCCCCTGTCCAGAATTTGTTTCTTTTGTTTGAAGGCTTCCGAGCAAAGATCAATATGTAAATAGTATGATTTTTGTAGTAAAAATTTCCTTTTCAGTATTGATGTATTTAAATTTTTCATTATTTATGGTAGTTATACATGCCATAAAATATACAAATATTCTAATAAATGAGAAAAAGTTGTTTAAAAATTATCAGTTGCATTACTTGGAGATAAATCACTATAAAATGTGAAAATTTTAAATATAGAAAAAAATAGAGTGCATAATAACATTAATGCAATTTAAAATAAATGAGTAGTTTTTACAAGTTTGTTTTGACCAAAATGAGATGCTTTACAAATACTCTTTTAGAATCCTTTATCTCCTATGTTTATTGTATAGTGAACATCTTTCCACAGCAAGTCCAAATTTTTTCAACAGCTGTATAGTATTCCACTGTTTTGGTACAGGGCTGCCATGTATTGTTATGCAGATTTTCCATCAATTAAGGGTCCCTGACTGAGTACGTAGATAGAGGCTAAAATCTAGCCCAAATCGCAGATACCCATAACAATTTAAGCCTGCTCAGAGGAACTGTCCTTTTCTAATTAACATAAATCTTCCATATGGGTGTGGTGGTCCTGTAGCTTTAATTTACAAGTTTTATAAGTTCATCGTTTAAAATATCCAATAACTCAATAAGGCTTATTATCAAATGTAGCAGTATCACTGCCCCAAATGTCATCCCTAATTTCCTTCATATTTTTATATTGAGACCTGTCTAGAGTTATTAAAATTTTTTTCTAGCTATATTAAGGTATTTTTAACAAATAAAATATGTATACATTCAAGATGTACAATATGATTATATGTATATATACACACACACATATTGTGTAATGATAACCATAATCCAATTAACACATCCATTATTACAGTTACCATTGTGTGGTGTGTGTCTGTGTGTGTATAATGAAAACACTTAATATCTACTCTTTGAGCAAATGTCAAGTAAACAGTACACTAATATACTGTACTGTAATATACAATATAGTCACCAAGCTGTACATCACCAGAACTTATTTAAAATGTCTTATTACTGAAAGTCCTCAATAATTTTGGTACCCTATTACCAACATCTTCAACTACTTTAGCTATTGCTCCTGAATTTTCATAAATTTATTAATAAGATATTTTTACTCCATATCTTATTTTTTCAGTTTCAGATGTCATCCACTGAATTCCTGCTATGAGAAAAAATGGGAATTTCCTTTTCTTATAGCCAACCACATCATTTCCAGCATGCCAAATGTATACAAACACAGTGCTCACAACAAAACTAGTAAAATCTTTTTACTGAAATGATATTTATTGTCCATGTGCTTATGATTGCATACATTATATTCATTATCCAAATGATATTATATATATGTATGCATATTTATAATACTATGTTATTTCAAGTATTTTTAATTTTGGGGGGTACATATGTGTATATATTTTGTGACATTTCAGGTATTTTGATACAGGCATATAATGAGTAATAATCACATCAGGGTAAATAGGGTATCCATCACCTCAAACATTTATTCTTTCTCTGTGTTACAAATAATTTAATTATACTGTTATTTTAAAATGTACAATAAATTGTTGTTGACTATACTTCCTGTGTTGTGCTATTAAATACTAGATCTTATTCCTTCCAACTATATTTTTGTACTCATTAAAGATCCCGAATTCCTTCATCTCTCACTACCATTCTTGGCCTCTTTTTACCATGATTTTACTCTCCATCTTTAGGAGTACATTTGTTTTAATGTTTAACTCCTACAATAAATGAGAGCATGTGAAGTTTGTCTTTCCATGCCAAGATTATTTCACTTAACACCATGACCTCCAGTTCTAACCATGTTTCAAATGATATTATCTCATTCTTTTTTATGGCTAAATAGTATTTTATTGTGTATATGTCCTGAAGCATTTTGCCAAAGTTTTCTTTAAGTACTTTTATACTTTGAGATCTTAGATTTAAGTCTTTAATTCATTTTGGTTAGATTTTTGTACAAGGCAAAAGATAGGGGTCTAGTTTTATTCTTCTACATCTGGATATTCAGTTTTCATGGCACCACTTATTGAAGAGACTGTCTTCTCTCCTATGTATGTTCTTGCATCTTTGCCAAAATAAGTTCCTGTATATGTATGGATTTATATCTGAGTACCCTATTCTGTTTCTCTATGTGTTTGTTTTTATACCATGCTGTCTTGGTTACAATATCTCTATAGTATAATTTAAAGTCAGGCAATGTGATTCCTAGTTTTGTTCTTTTGGCTCAGGATGGCTTTGACTATTTTGAGTCTTGTGTGGCTCCATATCTACTTTAGGATTATTTTTTTCTATTTCTATGAAGACTGTTACTGGATTTTGATACGGATTGCCCTGAATCTATAGATTCCTTTATACAGTATGGATATTTTCACAATATTTATTATTCTAATCCATTAATATGAAATATCTTTCTATTTTTTGTGCCCTTTTAAATTCCTTGCATTAATATTTTATAGTTTTTATCACAGAGATTTTTTGCTTTTTTGGTTGTTTATTCCTAAATATGTTGATTTTGTATCCTGCAACATTACTGAATTTATCAAATCTAACAGTTTGTGATTGAATCTTAGGGTTTCCAAAATATAAGATTATATTTGCAAACAAGGATAATGTGAATTCTCTCTTTCCCATTTGAATGTCTTTCATTTCTTTCTCTTGTCTGATTTCTCTAGCCAGGACTTCCAGTACTCTGTTGAATAATGGTCGTGAAAATGGGCAATCTTGTTTTGTTCCAGGTCTTAGAGAAAGGGCTCTCAGGTTTTCTCCATTCAGTATAATACTACCTATGAGTCTTTAGCATACGGCTTTTGTTGTGTTAAGGTATGTTCCTTCTACACCTAGCTTTTTAAGGGTTTTTATCATGAAGAAATGTTGAATATTTTAAATGCTTTTTCTGCATCAGTTGAAAAGCTTATA
The DNA here is from genome assembly GCA_963574635.1 of Cheracebus regulus. Lineage (NCBI taxonomy): Eukaryota > Metazoa > Chordata > Mammalia > Primates > Pitheciidae > Cheracebus > Cheracebus regulus. The sequence goes on along the minus strand of CAUYQU010007614.1, from coordinate 88,830 downwards.
TATTTGTGTCCTTCTGTTGGTATGATGCATCACATTGACTTGTGTACATTGAACCATCCTTGCATCCTTGACTAAATCCACTTAGTCTTGATGAATAATATTTTTAATGTGTTCTTGAATTTGGTTTGCTAGCACTTGTTGAGGATTTCTGCATCAATATTCATTAGGAATTTTGGCCTGTGATTTTTTTTTTTTTTTTTTTTTTGATGCATCTTTGTCTGTCTTGGTATCAGGGTGATTCTGGCCTCACAGAATGAGTTTGGAAGTATTCTCCCCTCCTCCTCTATTTTTCAGAATAGTTTGCTTAGGATTGATATTAATTCTCCTTTAAGTGTCTGATAAAATTCAGCAGTGAAGCTATTGGGTCCAAGGCTTTTCTTTGCTGAGAGACTTTTTATCATGGCTTTGATCTCATTACATGTCATTGGTCTATTCAGGTTTTGGATTTCTTTATGAGTCAATCTTGGTAGGTTGAATGGTAAGTCTAGGTATTTATCTACATTTTTTTAGGTTTTCCAATTTCTTGTGTACAGTTGCTCATAGTAGCCACTATTGATCCTTTCATTTTCTGCAGTATCAGTTGTAATGTCTCAATTTTCACCTCTGATTCTGTTTATTTGGGTCTTCTCTCTTTTTTTTCTTAGTCAGATTAGAGATATGTCAATTTTGGTTATTGTTTCAAAAGATTAACTCTTTGTTTCATTGATCTTTTGTACTTTTTAAATTTTAATTTTATTTCCTTATGCTTTAATCTTTCTTATTTCTTTTCATATCCTTATTTTGGATTTGGTTTGCTCTTGCTTTCTTTTTTCTTATTTTTAATTTTAATTTTTATTTCTTCTTCTTCTTTTTTTTTTTTTTTTTTTTTTTTTTTGAGATGTAGTCTTGCTCTGTCGCCCAGGCTGGAGTGCAGTGGTGTGATCTCAGCTCAGTACAACCTCCACCTTCCAGGTCCGAGCAATTCTCCTGTCTCAGCCTCCTGAGTAGCTGGCACCACAGGTGCACATCACCACGCCTGACTAATTTTTGTATTTTTAGTAGAGATGAGGTTTCACTGTATTGGTCAGCCTGGTCTCAAACTCCTGACATTAGGTGGTCCACCAGCCTTGGCCTCCCAAAGTGCTAGGATTGCAGGCATGAGCCACCATGCCTGTCCTGCTTTCTGTTTTTTATGACATATCATCAGGTTACTTACTTGAAGTTTTTCTACCTTTTTGATTTAGGTGCTTATTGCTATAAACTTTCCTCTTAGTACTGCTTATGCTGTATCCAACAGGTTTTGGTATGCCATTATCTTTTGTTTTCTAAGAAATTTTTCAACTTTTTTCTTTATTTTTTATATTGACTTACCTTACTGGTCATTTGAGAGCGTATCATTTAATGTTTTTGTGTGTTTATATAGTTTCACTATTCTTCTTGGTATTGATTTCCAGTTTTATTCCATTGTGTTCGTAGCCTTATATATGTTTTATCCCTGAGAATGGTGCATGTGTTGAGGAGAAGAATGTGTATTCGGTAGCCATTAGGTAAAATGTTCAGTAAATATCTATTAGATCCATTTGGTCCATAGAGATGACAATTTCTCATGATTTCCAACCTGCTTGGGGAGTTTAGCAGGGCTACCTACCGTTTGTGCACAATTGATCTTCAGCACAGGTGCAGACTGGCAAGTGGAAGTCACACACAGTACACTGTAATAATCTCCATAATTGCTGTCCATAGTGCAGATTATGTCTGATATTTTTTGTTAATTGTATCTCTGGATAAACTTTCTAATGCTGAAAACAGGATGCTGAAATCTCCAGGTCGGATTGTACTGTGGTCTGCCTCTCTCTTTAGCTCTAATAATATTTCCTTTCTATATCTTGGCACTCCAGTGTTGGATGCATGTATGTTTACAATTGTTATATTCTCTTGCTGAATTGACCCTTTTTCATTATACAGTGACCTTCTTTGTGTCATCTTACAGTTTTTGTCTTGAAATCCATTTTATCTGATATAAGACTAGCTACTCCTGCTTTTTATTGATTTCTCTTGACATGGTTATCTTTTACCATCCTTTTATTTTCAATCAATATGTGCCTTTCTAGGTGAAGTGCATTTCTGGTAGGCAACAGATTGTTGGAACTTTTGTTTTTTATGTATTCAGGCTATCTATGTCTTTTGATTAAAAGAGTTTAGTTCATTCACATTCAAATTATTGTTGATAAGTAAGGACTTACTCCTGCTCATTTGTTTTCTGACTGTTTCGTGGTCTTTTTCTTCTTTCATTACTGTCCTTTTGGTGAAGGTGATTTTCTTTGGTTGTCTTAATTTCTTTCTTTTTTATGTTTTTGTATGTTTCTGTTTTATGTTTTCAAATTTGAGGTTGCCATGAGATTGCACATAATATCTTTTAACCTATAATTATTTATTGTATTTTCTTTCTAATTATCCAACCTTTAGTTTTCCAACTGCAGTGTCAAGAAATGTCACAGCCGCTAGGAGGAATGTATAACTTCTGCAGCTTTCAAACCTAGGTGGGAAGCTATGTGACCGCACAAGACAAGCCATGAGGTGCATTCTTCAGGAGGAAATAGCTGGGTCTCTTTACTCATAGTAATTTAGAGCATTTTAAGGTAACGCATACCCTAGTGCTGCTTACAAGCCAAAGGAGAAAGGGAGAGGCATCCATCATAAAATACATCCCTTGGAACAAGGAAAAGAGCATCAATTCTGTGGGAACAGCATCTTTGGACAAGGCATCAGTTTGTTTCACTTAGGCTTCCATGGCAGCTGTGGGAGGAGCAGCCACAGTTACCCCGCTTTCTGCCTCTGCTGCCATTGTCTCAGGCCCTCTTCCAGCCCCCACAGCATCACTTCTGATATCATATTATTTTCAAGAAAAAAGGCAATAAACTCAAAGGTAGCAGGAAAAACTTAAAATGTGAGTGGAGAACAAGGAGAGAAAAATTATTATCAAATTGTTTGAAATGTTAGAAACATAAGTCAAGATATCTGGGGTGGCAGGAAGGGGGTGTTGAGAAGAATGAATTAACAGGAAACTTACATAAGCATATGATTTAGAAGAAAAAATATTCAAGTTTTGCATGAAAAGATGATTTATGACAGTATTTCAAGTAAGCATTTGAGCTTATGAAAGAGTTTTTAAATGTATAGTCATATTATATAAAACATCATTGCTAATCTGTTTTGCTTAAGATAGTGACATCAAATATCAACAAATTTTTAAATATTATTAAATATTATTGAGAACCGAAATTTTAGATTCCAAACATTCAATATTATGGGAGATAAGTATAAGAGAGAGTTCATTGCTATGTCTAAAGTTAGAAGAAAAATATGGCTTCTATATTTTGACAGATTATTTGCCTTACATGTACCCAGACCTGACTTCTTGAAAAGTCAGTTATAGTTGATTCTCTATCCTCCTAAAAGAAAAATAAGCTTTGAATATTACTAATTAGGAACATGTATTTTGAAATCACTGAAAATAACAGCATTTGACAACTTACCCATGCTATGGGTAAAATTTTTTAAAATGCTCCAGCAGTAAACAATTTGGAGAATTTTGTAAGTATATAAAAAGTGAAAAAATTCACATCTTCCTCCATACTATGCCACATCTCCTGTAAAAGAAGTAAATATATTCCTCTCACTTACTAGTTTCAGGAGAATAACAAAGACATAGAGAAAGTTATGACCATATTTTTAAGAATAGGATATCATAAACATTAATCACTAATTATAGATTCTTCTTCCATGTGAAATTTAGGGTGAATACCTCATTTTTTAATTTCTTTCAAGTTTATGTTTCAGTAAGAATGTCTTAGGTTTAATCGAGAAAGACTGTGCTTCAGGGTAGGAGCTGTATCTTTCTCCTTCACTTCTTTACCTCTATATTTTAATTTGATATCTGTTTGTCCTACTCAGTACATATTTACTGAATGAGTTTAAGGATGAATGAGGAAATAAATAAATGAAAAAAATCCTCAGCCAAAACACAAAATACTTTCACAAAAGTATAATTATTATTTGTTATTATTTATTGAGTATAGCTCTACTCTCAGTACATTCAAATTGTGCCTTAGCCTTCCTTCCTACTTTCATAATATATCTGACATTTAAAGATTCTCATGAATTTCAAATACACTTTGTTGTTTTAAAGACTATAACCAAAATAGATATTTTTTGAAGTTTTTAACCTTATTTGTACATATTTTAATTCCTCAAACATAAAATATTTGGCAAACAAATTTATTACATCACTACAACTTGATATCTTTTCAAAATCAAAGACAGAAAGTTGCAAAGTGCAATGACAGCTATTAGGTCAATGATTCTCAAACATGAGTAGCATAGAAATCAACTGGGGAGCAGGCTGTAAGTCCAAATTAGCAAGCTTTTCGGCCAGAGATTTTGGCTCATCTGTCGTCAGACTTCACAGATGATTTCTGATGCAGGTGGCATAGGATCTTATTTTGAAATGCACTGCAGTACAGTGTAGTTCACATGATAGCAGGTATTATGTCATGGTTTGTGTCTTCCAAAGCTGATCTGAGGTTAGGATTCTAGTGATACAACTTTATTTGCGGAGTGTACTTTATATGAATAAAGAAGAGAGGGATGCAATACAGGAAAGGGTATGACCTAATAAAGGGTGGACTATTAAGATATTTCCTACAGTGGCCAACTGAAGCCTAAATCCTGAGGAGTTTCTGACAAATGTTACCATATACATGCCTCAATATTATTTGGCCAACAGGAAAAGAGAACTCGAGTATTTATATCCCAACTCCTAACAGTCACTGGTAAAGGCAAAACCCAAAGGTAAAGGTAAAACCCAAGAGATGACAATTTCTCATGATTTCCAACCTGCTTGGGGAGTTTTGCAGGGCTACCTACAGTTTGTGCACAATTGATCTTCAGCACAGGTGCAGACTGGCAAGTGGAAGTCACACACAGTACACTGTAATAATGTCCATAATCGCTGAAAAACATGGATCAGATACAGTATTCTACTAGAGATTGGGTCTGTATATTTATACCTCCCTCTTTCATTCCTAGAATATAGTAGGCAATAAGTATTTTGATAATGAATGAATGAAAACAAAAACAAACCAGTAGTAACTGAAGGATTCACATTCTGTTCAAATAAAATGAGAACAGTGATTAAGGCAAAATGAAAAGCTTTGATAACCAGGGAGCTGACAGTCATGAACCTTAAAACATTTTTTTCTCTTATGTAATTTGTCATCATCTTAGTGGGCACTATAGAACTGTGCCCAACAGTGTTGGCACCTTTTCTTCCCACTCATCACCTTCAGAGATTGTTTTCTCTAGAACTACTCCCAATGGGAAGATGCAACTGACTTTAATGGAAAGTTTCATGTTACAACACAAGTGTTGGCTCCTAGTGAATATCCTTCTATCCCCCTCATTAAATATTAATTTATTTTATCTGTTTTGTCTAATCCTAATGTTTTTATATCAGCATTATTTTAAATCATCAAAAGAGCATATAGGAATTATATCTGAAAATTTCACACTTAGAAAACAGTGCAAATAAATCTATATCTATTTTTTTCAGTTATACGTGCATGCTTTATTATACACATTCACACAAATGTATATATCCTTAAGTAAGACATGTGACATCAAATCTCTTGAGACTGTTGATGCAGATAGAAAGAGATAGAAAGTGGGATAGCCTTTCAGAATCTCTGTCGTATCACCATGTTTCGGATTACTGATTCATATCTAAAGGAATCAAGGTCAATTCTTAGAAGTTGAAAATCTGAGTATTCCAAATATCTGACTCATATTCTGTTTGGGACTTACAGGGGTTGGGGGTGTATAAGCAAATAATCATGTACTCCTAAATTGAAATGAGTAATCATGTACTCCTAAATTAAAATTCTTCCACAAGAATATGAGAAATATTCATTTCCACAGCCATACCAGTTACTTGGTTAAATGCAGGGGTTACAACTACAAGGATTAAAAATATCAACGAGGTAACACAGAGGTGTCAATTAGTCTAGGTGCATATTGTTGCACGGCAAATGAAAAGAGAAGGGAGAAGTAAAGTCTTTGAACGGGACAGTATACATCTTGTGTAAAGTGATTCAAATAAAGGAAATATAAAGTAAGTATACACACACACACACACACACACACCTTTTGAAGGCCAAATAAAACTTTTCAAAAACAAAATTGCAATATTTAATTTAGGGCAAAGAGTTTTCTTCCTTAAACAGAGCAGTTTTCTAGTTTTAACTGCAGGTGAGGTCCTTAAATTGTAGAAATTCACAACCATTTTAAATTTTCTATTAATTTTCTATTTTGTCATATAATTGAAATCTTCTTTCTTCCATTTGTGGAAATGTTTTAAGGAATGTTTATGCATTTGGACAAAATCTAGAGTTGTAAAGTTGCCTAAATGAATTATTTGTTATCTAAATATTAAGTAGTGTTAACAGAAACTGCTTAATAGGACCTTACAGATTTTCCAGAGTTTGTGGTCACGCTTATTTGGAATGTAGCATACATGAGAGTGGACATCCAAAGGGCATTCATTAGATGTCTTTTGGAATAAATATTATGCATGGATCTAATCAAATTCTAGCATCTCTTTCTTGGCAATATGATCTTTGCAAATTACTTAAACTGCTTTGGTAAGCTGCTTAAATTGCTTTGGTCAAGTATTGGGAAGACCAGTGGATATTATTTAAAGTATGTGGCACAATGCTTAACACATAATAAGCAGTAAATAAATCTTGCTTTCTGTTATTTTATTATTAACATTATTATTATGCCTGTCCCAAGACCAGTGCACAGAATATACAGACAACACTTAAAAAGAATACTTAGGAAGAGATAGAAATGATAGTAATAGCTGACATCTATTGAAAGATCACAATGTTTCAAGAACTGTACGAAACGCATGAACTCATTTAATTCTTTCATCAATCCTATTTGATTAACAGTTGTACAGAAGAATCTGAGCCTCTGAGAGATGAAGCAACTTGTTGTAGGTCAGGTAAGTAGGAATGACAGGGCTTGCATTTAAACCCACAGTGTAGGGTTAGAGTTAGGCTCTTAACTAATATCCTATGCTGTCTCTTGATAACAAGGAAACAATCATTCCAAATAGAAACCACATGGATTAAAATGCCATGTAGGGCACATAGAAAAGGAATGACAAAATATGGATGAAAACAGAGGAGAACAGATTTATTTTCCTTAGCTACATCTGGCTCATGGCTTACACCTACAAAGAGTGAAACAGGAACTAGAAATTAAATACTAGAACTGTGCTATATCAAAAGCATAAGTGTTATATCAAAAGCAAAATGCCATGTTAATGAGGGTATACTTTGATTATGGCTAAATAACCTGTATAGTTAGTTGCATAAAGTTTTCATGTTATTGGGTGTGTTCTGCCACTATTAATTTGTCTTTTCTTGCTTTGTTTTCCTTTATTTTTATAAAGTCTAAGTTAAAAAATGTCTTTTCCTACATTGATTTAATAACATACTATATTGCATAGCATAACACAGTATATTGCATAGTAAATAAGGAATATTATTCTTCTAGTAGAACATCAGCATAATGACAATGACAGTAATATAGAATAATGACAGTAATTGTCATTATGCTGATGTTCCACTAGAGGAATAATATTCTTTATTTACTATATGTAACATTATCTCATTCAGTGTAGGATTTATTTACATTTGTGTGTATGTATTTCCCTAGAGTTACTCTGCCCTTCTCTGTCCTACATATCATTTTCTACAAGAGAAAACCATTTTATATATGTGCTTGTATGTACACACACACACATATACACACAGACAGTGAACAAGCACATATGAAACCCAACCTAAAACAAAACACATTTATGGAATATTTGTTGTTTCTCTTTTTAGTAGCATTGAGTTGCACTTTGGATCCACAAAGTTAAATTATTAGCCTAATATTACAAATTACTTTCTTATAAAAACCACAGTAAAACTTACATAATAACATTTAACCAATTTCTTTATATTTACTAATAACCACATTTAATACACTGCAAATATATATATATATATATTTCCATCAAATATGGAAACTTGGTCCCAGAACATTTTAGTGGCCTGACCAATGGCACTGAGAAAATCAGGGGCTAAAACAGGATGCAGTCTGAGTCCTCAGACACCTGCCTACTTCTTCTCATCTTCCCAGGGCAGCAGACACAGAAGCAGCAAAGCCATGCATTGCCAAACCAGTCCATGAATGCTTGAAGCAAAAAATTCTTTTGTGGTGCCAGAAACATTTTTAAAGCAGTTTTATCCATACTAAAATGAACAACAAAAGGAATATGGGCTCTAGTCCCAGGAGAGCCATGTTTTCTAATGTTTCCATTAGAAATAAACTCTGCATTCAACTCCCTAAAGCAACATTATTATGAACATGATTTTATGTGGATAAATTACTACTATATTTCAGCTGCACTGTGGGTTAAACAGGCTTTTGTGGGCTACACTGTAGATATCGTCACCTTATATACTGCTGCTACTATAGAAAAATAAATTCTGAGTCCAAGCTAAAAATTGTTTTTAATTATTGACATTGAAAATATGCCCTAGTAAAACTGTTTTACTTTCACAAGACTGAAGATTTAACTATTACTGCTTTGGGGCAGAAATGATATTTTATTCCCATACGTGTTCCATATGGGTATTTATTCCCATAGTTTACCTATTAAAGCGTCTTCCCAATATGTTAGGTTGGAATACATGAAAACTCCAATATTTGACCCCTTGGAGCTGTAAAAGTAACAATTCCATATAGTATAATCTAATACACAAATATGCACTAGCTCAACTCCCTATTGCTTTTCTCTATTTCCCATTACATAATACCAACACCTAACCATATGCAGTCATATTATCCCATTTTGAACATTTCAATTAATTTTATTTAAACACTATTTAGCATCTTATATATTCCAACCACATCTTATGTGTTTTGTGTGATAAAAGTAATACAAATTTATTGTTGACATTGCATAAAATATAGAAAGATATAAATAATGTCATGAAAAATTTTTAAAACACAACTAATAATTTTGTAATCAGTTACTGATTTCAGAAATATATAAAAATAGGATACTATATGTATGCAGTTATAAGTTTTAGATGTTTATATTATATACATTTAACTGACACACTCTCTTTCCCATGTCATAAAGTATTCTTGGTATACAGACCAAGAATATTGGTTTCAATGGCTGTTAACATTCCATGGGCTCTACCCACATCATCTGTATTAGGCCACTCTTGCATTGCTACAAATAAATGCCTGAGCCTAGGTAATTTATTTTAAAAATTTTAAAAGAGGTTTAATTGGCTCATGGTTCTGCAGGCTGTATAGCAAGCACAGTGCCAGCACCTGCTTCTGGGGATGCCTCAGGAAGCTGTTACTCATGGTGGAAGACAAAACAGGAGCAGGCATCTCACATGGCAAAACAGGAGCAAGAGTGGGGAGGAGGTGCCACATACTTTAAATGATCAGATGTCATGTGAACTCAGAGCAAGAGTCACTTATCACCAAGATAATGGCCCCTATTCTCTGCCCCCATGATCCAAACATTTCGCATCAGGTCCCACCTCTAAAACTGAGGATTACATTTCGACATGAAATTTGGGTGGAGACATATATCCAAACTATATAATTCTGCCTCTGACCTGCTCCTACCCAAATCTCTTGTGCTTCTCACATTGCAAAATACAATTATAACTTCCCAATATTCCCCAAAAATCTGAACTCCTTTCAACATTAACTGAAAAGTCCAAAGTCCAAAATCTCATTTGAGACCAGGCAAGTCCCTTCAACCTATTAGCCTGTAAAATCGACAAGTTATTTACTCTCAAGATACAATGAGGGTATAGGCATTGGGTGAGCATTTCTGTTTCAAAAGAAACAAATCAGCCAAAAGAAAGGAGGCAGGGGCAGTCATTAAATGTTAAAACTCTGAAATAACCTCCTCTGACTCCATGCCTCACATCCAGGGCACACAGGTACAAGGGGTGGACTCCCAAGACCTTAGGCAGCTCCACCCCTGTGGCTTTGCAAGGTTCAGCCTCTGTGGCTGCTCTCATAAGTTGCTGAATGCCTGTGGCTCTTCCAGACACAGGGTACACGCTGCCAGAATCTACCGTTCTCAGGTCTGGAGGGCAGTTTCCCCCTTCTCAGTTTCATTGGGTGGTACCCAAGTGGGGATTCTGAGTGGGGGTTCCAACCCCCCATATTCTCCCTTGGCATTGCCCTAGTAGAGGTTCTCTGTGGGGGCTCTGCCTGTGTAGCAGGCTTCTGCTGGGCACCCAGGTTTTCCATACAACCTCTGAAATATAGGAGGAGTGTCTCATTCACTCCTGCACACTGTACACCCACAGGCTTAATGCTACATGGAAGCCACCAAAGTACAGCTTGTACTCTCTGAAACAGTGGTCTGAGCTGCACTTGGAGTCCTCTGAGCCATGGCTGGAGCTGGAGTGGTCTGGATGTGGGGAGCAGTGTGTTGAGATTGCGCAGGGCAGTGGGGCCTTGGGTCAGGCCCATGGCCCTAATAATTCTTCCCTCATAATTCTCAAGGCCTGTGATGGGAGGGGCTGCTGTCATAGTCTCTGAGATGCTTTCAAAGCCTTTTTCCCATTGTCTTAACTAGTAGCACTGGACTCCCTATCAGTTATGCAAATTTCTCTAGCAAATGGTTATCTCACGGCCTGCTTGAATTCTCTTGAAAAAGCTTTTACTTTTTCTACCACATGGCCAGGCTGCAAATTTTTCCAACTTTTATTTTCTGCTTCCCTTTTAAATAGAAGTTTCAAATTTAAGTAATTCCCTTGTCCCCACATTTGAGTACAGGTTGTTAGAAGCAACTATGCCACATCATGAATGCTTTGCTGCTTAGAAATTTGTTCTAGCAGATACGTAAAATCATTGCTATAAAATTCAAACCTCCACAGATCTCTAGGGTGCGAACAAGTTCCTTGCTAAGAGGTAACACACATGACCTCTGATCCAGTCCCCAAAAAGTTCCTCATTTTCATCTGAGACCATGTCAGCCTTAACTCCATTATCCATATCATTACCAGCATTTTGGTCACAACTATTTGACCAGTCTCTAAAAAGTTCCAAACTGTACCTCATCTTCCTGTCTTCTTCTGAGTCCTCCAAATGCTTTCAACCTCTGTGTGTTACACAGTTCCAAAGTCGCTTCCACATAGATATCCTTATAGCAATGCCCCACCCCTCAGTACCATTTTTCTGCATTAGTCTATTCTTGCATTGCTATAGATAAACACCTGAAATAGGGTAATTTGTAAAGGAAAGAGGTTTAATTGACTCCTCGTCCTGCAGGCTCCTCAGGATGCACAGTGCCAGCATCAGCTTCTGGGGAAGCCTCAGGAAGCTTTAACACATGGCAGAAGGTGAACGTGGAGCAGGTACTTCACAAGACTAAAACAGGAGCAAGAAAATTGTGGTGGGCGGGTGAGGATAAAGAAGTACCATACACTTTTAAACAGCCAGATTTCATGTGAACTCAGAGCAAGAGCTGACTTAAGACCAAGGGTATAGCCCACGCCATTAAGGAGGACTCTGCCCCCATGATCCAAACACTCCCACCAGGCCCCACCTTCAAGATTGAGGACTATATTTCAACATGATATTAGAGTGGTGACAAATGTCAAAACTGTATTACCATCTCATTGTACTCAACTTTTGGATGGTTAGGCTGAACCTAATTTATCACTTTCTGAAACATAATGGAATTGAGTGTTTTTTCTTACAAATTTACAGGCATCTCTGATTCCAACCATAGGAAAATATTTCCTTAGAAATGGACTTTCTGGATTAAAAAGTTCATTTTATTTTGTTATTAGAAATATCTTCTATATTATTTTAAAGGACATATTCACTGAAAACAACCCAAGCATTACAGAAGTCAACAAACCAAAATGAACATTATACTTCCCAGGAAAAACCACTGTTGATATTTTGGCATATATATGTCCACATATATAAGGCCCAAATCTTGATAATTACTGCGTAATAAAGAGGCTACATTTGCTTTTATGTTTTGATGTTGAATTTGTTTTCATTTTAGAATAAATTTTGGGATAACATGTATATAAATAAGATACAGCTATTTAAAGTAGGAAGTTACACTAATTTTGAAAAGTCCATGTATCTGTGTTATAATCACCACAACCAATAAACAGAATATTTTGAATAGTGTAAAAGCTTTTCTTCCATTCCTAGTCAGTCCCAACTCTCATCTAGAGCCCCAGACAATCCACTCATCCACTTTCTATAACCATTTATTAAATTTGTCTATTTTCCATTTTTAGATAAGTGGATTTATAAAATTGCCAGCACGTACAGTTTTGCACCTGTCTGTTTTTATTTAGCATAATGTTTTTGAGATTCTATTTTGATGAATATATTTGAAGTTTTCTACTTTATTGCTGAGTGCTATACCCTTATATGAATGTGGCAGGCCGAATAATGTCCCCCAACACATGTTCATGTCCCAACTCCTAGAACCTGTGAAATGTTACCATACATGACGAAAGAGACTTTGCGGTTGTGATTAAATTAAAGGCCTTGACATGGGGAGATTTTTCTGAATTAACCAAGTGGAATCAATATGATTTCTTGATGTGACAGACAGTTTTACATATTAATTTGTCTAGGTTATGATGGCTGGATTTTTTAGTTAAACAATAGTTTAGATGTTGCTGTAAAAGGGTTTTATATATGTTACTAACATTTGCAATCAGTTGACTTAAAGTAAAATAGATTATCCTCCATAACGTGGGTTGTCTTCACACAATCAGTTGAAGGTTTTCAGAGCAAAGACAGAGGTTTCCTGAAGAAGAAGGAATTCTGCCTCAAGAAATTATGCCTGAGTGTTTAGCCTGTTGGCCAGCCCTGCACATTTCAGAACTGCCAACCTCTATAATCTTATAAGCCAATACCTTAAAATAAATCTTTCTGTCAGTGTGTATGTATGTGTGCAAGTGCGTATATACACGTGTGTGTGTGTGTGTGTGTGTGTGTGTAACTTCTTTTGTAGAATCCTTCCTGACATACATAGATGTGTGGTCAAAGGGACATGTGACCACAAAAGACTAGTCAGAGACACAACACTGCTAGCTTTGAAAGTAGAGGAAAGTATTGATCAGCTAAGGAACCTGAGAAACCTAGCCTCTAAGGTGGAAAAGGCAAGGGAACATACTCTCGCTTTCAGAAAGAAACATCTGCTGATACCTTGCTTTTAGTCCCCTGAGACCTATTTTGGACTTCTAACCTCAGAACCTTAAAGTATAAATTTACAATGTTTCAATTGCTAAGTTTGTGGTTCTTTATTATGTGATAGTCATTTGTGAACAATACATTTATTTATCCATTCACTTCTCGATGGGCAAAGTAATTTTTTCTAATTATTTTGTATAATGAATAAAGTTGATATAAACAATGTACAGTCCTTTGTATAAACATATATATTTACTTCTCTTGAGTGAACTCATAGAAATTGGAGTCACAATTTTCCATGGTGAGTCCATAACTCTGTAAGAAACTACAAAAGAATTCACCAAAGTGGTTGTAACATTTTACAATCCCAACAAAATATATAAGAGCTCTAATTGTTTCATGTTCTTGTCAACACCTTGTCATATCCAGATTTCTAAAATTTTATGCATTCTAATAGTTGTAAAGTATCTCATTTTTAACATTTGTATTGAGATATAACTTATATACCATAAAACACACTTATTTGAAGTTTAAAATTTTATTTATTGTAAATTTATAAAAATATCACCAAAATCAATTTTAGAACATTTGTATCACTCCAGACAGTCTGCACATATTACCAGTCATTCCCAATTTTGTCCCAAATCTTCCCCACCACTACTACTCATCCATAGATTACCACCAATCTATTTTCTGTTTTTACAGATCTGTTTATTCTAGATGTTTCATATTAACCAATTATATAATATGCAGTACTATGGTTTGAATATGTCCTTAAAAAGTTCATATGCTGGAAATATAAACCCCAATGAGATTATATATCCAGAAATATGTTTATAAGAGCTAATTAAGGTTAAATGAAGTCATATGGGTGGAGTCCTAATCTACCAAATGTATGTTTCAATTCATATTGTAACACATATTACTACTTTCTTCTTTTCTATTGCTGAATATATTGTATTGCATGAATATACAGTATTTTTAATCTATTCATTAGTTGATAGATTTTTGTATTGTTTCTAACATTTTATTATTATAAAAATTCTGCTGTAAATATTTGCCAATAAGTTTTTGCACGTAAGCATGTTTTCAATACTCCTGGATGCACAATAGCAGTAGAAGTATGTGGTAACTCTATGTTTGCCATTCTAAGCAACCACCAAATTGTTTTTGAAAAGTGGTTGCATCATTTTGCATTTCTACCAGCAATGAATGAGTGTTCCTATTTCTCTATATCTTTGCCAATATTTGTTTTTACACATATTTTTTCATTATATCTATTAAAAATACTGGGTATTTTCCTGTGGCATTAATGTACATTTTCCTATTCACTAATGATATGAAGTTATCTCATAATGTGTTTATTTGCAACTTATATAACATCTTTGGGGAAACGTATGTTCAATCTTTTGCCAATTTTTCAGTTGGGTTATTTGTATTATTATTGGTGTATAAAAGTTACTTATTTATTCTAACTACAAGTTTCTTGTCATGTATACTTTTCGAAATCATTTTCTCCCATTACTAGGTTGTGTTTTCACTTTCTTGATTGTGTTCTTTGAAGCACAAAAGTTTTTAATTATTTTGGTGGTTAATTTTATGTATCAACTGGAGTGGGCCAGAGGATGCCCAGATATCTGGTTAAGGATTATTTCTGAATTTGTCTATAATGGCATTTCCAAAACACATCAGTGTTTGAATTGAAAGATTGAATAAAGCCAATGGCCTTCTCCAACATGAGTCAGCATCATTCAATCATTTGAGAGTCCAAATGCAGTAAAAAGTCAGAGGAAAGTTGAATGCTCCCTCTCTGTCTGACTACTTAAGCTGGGACAGTGATCTTCCCATGCCCTCAGTGCTCCTTGTTCTCAGTACTTCAGACTCAAATAGAGATTTATACCAGCAGCTCTTCAGCTCTCAGCCCTTTGCACTGTATCATCAGCTTTCCTGGGTTCCCAGCTTGCAGAGGGCATATTGTGGGACTTGTTGGACTCCATAATTGTATGAGCCAATACTTAACAACAAATCCCTCTAAACATACACACACATTAACATATAGGCACGTACTCACTACAGCTTCTATTTCTCTGTAGTTACCCCTGACCAATACTATTATGATAAGATCAAATTTATCTTTCTTCTGTGTAACTTGTGCTTTTCATGAAATATCTAATGTCATGAATATTTACTGTTATTTTCATGAGTTTTATACTGTTAGCTCTTACATTTAGGTCTATGCTATATTTTCAGTTAATTCTGATATAAATAAGGATGGAGTCCAGCTTTATTCTTTTGTAGGTGGAAAACCAGTTGTTCCAGCACAATTTGTAAAAAAGTTTATTCTTACAAAATTGAATTTCTTTGGCATCCTTTCCAAAAATCAATTGACTTTAAATGTCATGATTTATATCTAGACTCTCAATTTTTTTTCCCACTTATCTATATGTTTGTCTGTATGCCATTACCAAATTGTCTTGATTAACTGTAGCTTTGTATTCAGTTTTGAGGTCAGAAAGTATGGGTTTTCCAGCTTTGCTCTTTGTTTTAAAGGCTGTTTTGGCTACCCTTGTTTTTTGAATTTTAATATCAATTTATCAATTCCTAAAAAAAGATGGCATTTGAGAGATACTATCTTGAATCTGTAAATTAAATGGAGAATTACTGCCACTTAAATGATATTAAATTTCTGAAAAATGACACTGGAACATCTCTCCATGTGTTTAGGTCTTCTGTAATATCTTTCAACAATGTTTTGTTGTTTTCTCTATAAAGATATTGGACTCCTTTGTTTAATTTACTTCTAAGTACTCTATTTCTTTATGTTATTTTAAATAAAATTGATTTTGTATTCTCATTTTGGGGTTGTGTTTATTGCTAGTGTATAGAAATACAAACGATTTTCATACACTCATCTTGTACCCTAAAAGCTCACTGAACTTATTAGTTCTAATAGTTTTATTAGATTTCTTATGATTTTCTAGATATAAAATCATTTCATCAGCACAGTTTTATTCCTTTCTTTCCAATATGAATGACTTTTATTCCTTTTTCTTGCCTAATTGTCCTGACTAGAACTTCTAATACTGAACAAAATGTGAGAGTGGACATCATTGTACTGTTTATGAACTTAAAGGGAATTTAATCTTTTACCATTAAATATGATAGCTATGGATTTTTTTGTAGTGGCACTTTATCAGGTTGACCAAGTTCCCTTATGTTTCTAGTGGCTGAGTGTTGTTATAATGAGAGGTGTTGGATTTTCTTCAAATACTTTTTCTGTATTTACTGATAAGATTATGTGCTTTTCCTCATTTGTTCTACCAATATGGTGACTTACACTGTTTTGATTTCAAATGTATAACCAACTTTTTTTTCTTGGGATAAAATCTACTTAGTCATGGTATATGATGATCCTTTTATATGATGCTGTATATGGATTCTAGTAGTTTCTGGAAGACATTTATGTCTAGAGTCACAAGATATGTAAGTTTTTTTTCTTATGATGTATTTGTCTGGTGATGGTATGATAGCAACCCTGACCTCATTAGATGAGTTCGTAGGTGTTTTCTCCTCTTCTATTTCTTATGAAAGGGTGTAGTTGATTGGTATTCATTCTTTTCTAAACATTTGGTGGAATTCACCAGCAATGCCATAGGGAATCTGGCTTTTCTTTATGGAGAGTTTCTTATTAATTCAATCTCCTTACTGCTCTTAGGTCCATTCAGATTTCTGGCATTTTCTTGACTCAGTATTAGTAGTTTATATTCTTCTAAGAATTTTTCCATTTTATCTAATTTATTGAAGTATAATCGTTCATATTATTCCCTTATTCCTTTTTATTTCTGTAATGGTAGTAGTAATGTTCTCTCCTTCATGCTTAACTTTAGTGATTTGGGTCTTTTCTCTTTATATTAGTATGACTAAAGTATTAACAATTTTGTTTATCATTTCAGAGAACTAACTTGTGGTCTTGTTTATTTTCTCCATTGTTTCTCTAATGTTCATTTCACTTGAGTCTACCCTATTTTTAAAGCTCTTTCTTCTTGCTCTGGTTTTAGTTTCACTTACTTTCTCAAGTTTAAGGTAAAATGTAAGGTTGCTGATTTGGGATCTTTATTTTTTTTGAAATATAAGTGTTTAGTGTTTAATTCTATAAATATCCCTCTAAGTTCTGCTCTATTTGTATTCTACAGTTTTTGTATGTTCTGTGTTCACTTTTATTCATCTCATACTATTTTCTAATTTCCTTTTTTTTTTACCCATTGGTTATTTAGATGTGTGTTGAATTTCTCGCTGTTTCTTCTGTTATTGATTTCCGATTTAATTCCACTGTTTAGAGAATACATTTTGTCTGATTTCAGTCATTTGAAATATGACGAGTCTTATTTTGTAAACTAACATAATATCTCTTCTAGGAAATGCTCCACCTGCTCTAGAGAAAAATGTGTACCATCTTGTTTTGGGTACAGTTAGTTCTATAGATATCTGTTAAATGTTGCTAAGTCTCCTATATCTTCTTGTTCTTCTTTCTAGTTATTTAACGTACTATTGAAAGTGGGGTATTAAAGACTACAACTACTATTGTTGAATTGTGTATTTTCCCCTTCATTCTGTCAGTTTTGCATTATGGATTTTAAGAGTCCTCTTTTTAGTTTCATGTATGTTTACAATTGTTACACATTTCTAGTAAATTAACCCTTCTATTATTCTAAAATCTCCCTCTTTACTTCTAGAAACGCTTTGTTGTTGTTTTACTCTCCATTCTCTTATTTTAATATAGCTGTTCCAACTTCCAAATGGTTGCTATTTGCAAGAGTATTTTTTTCCATCCTGTTGTTCTCAAACTATTTGTCTTGAAACCTAAAGTGTGTCTTCAGTAGAGAAAATATAGTGGTACCTTATGTTTTTAATCCAGTCTCTGAATCTCTGCATTTGATTAGATTGCTTAATCCATTCACATTTTGTGTTGTTATTGATATCATTGGATTTACTTTATTTTACCTTTTACTTTATGTATCAATTCTTTTTTATTCCTCTATTTCTCTTTTGTTTCTTTTGCAGTGAGAAAATATTTTCCAGTATAACATTTTAATCCCTTAATTTTTTCTAATTTACTTGTGTTTAGTAATTGCCCTAGAACATAAAATGTTTATCTTATCAGGATACATTTCAAATTTATACTATATTAATTCCAAAGAGTATAGAAATGTTACTTCTGTATAACTTGATTTCTTCCCCTTTTTGTGCTATATTTGTTACATATAGTCTATCTATTTTACAAATCCAAAGATATAATGCTATAAACACTGTCTTATGTAATTTTTTGTCTTTCAAAGAAACTGAAAGAAAAACAGCATGTATATATATTGCAGACATGGTTATACTAACTTTTTTATTACCCTCTCTGATTCTCTCCGTATATTCCTATGTATTTCAGTTAACAATTTTGTGTCATTTCCTTACTCTAATGTGGCTTTGTTCCCATCCATCTCCTTTGTGCTTTTATATAATTATATACACATTGCTTTAACGATTGCTTTTTAATCAGTTGAGAAGAAAAGAAATATGCAATTATAATGTCTTTGTAAATGACTTACTAATTACCTTTACCATTGTTTTTATTTTTTTTCATGTGGATTCAAATTACTTTCTGGTATCACTTGTTTTCATCCTTAAAAAGTTCCTACAATAGGTCTTGTAAAGCAGTTTTGCTAGAAACAAACTCTCTTTTTCCAACAATGCAGGGATGTCTTTATTTTGTCTTCATTTTTCTTAGTTAGATACTTTATTTTGAGTTTATTGCAGATTCATATGAAGTTATAAGAAATGATACAAAGAGACTGTGTTTCCTTTACTTACTTTTTGAATGTTAGTATCTTGCAAAACTAGTATGATGTCCAAATTAGGTGCTGACATTGATAGTCAAGACACAGAATATTTCTTTTATCATAACATCCCTTTATGTTGTTCTTTTATAGCCACTCACTCCCATATCCTCCTTAAGCCCTTACAAACACTAATCTGTTATTCAGTTCTATAATTTTGTCATTTTAAGCATGTTATGTAAATGAAACCACAGAGTATGTAACCTTTTGAGAACAGCTTTGATATTGGCCTTTTCCTCTCAGCAAAGTTCTCTGGCACTTATTTCAGATTGTTTTCTATATAAATAGTCATTCCTTTTACTTTATACTTTGAATTATATTCCATGGTATAACTGTACTGCAGCTTGTTTAACCATTTGCAGTTGAAGGACATGTGGGATGTTTCCAGTTTTTGATTATTACATATACAGCTTCTATAAACATTTGCATACACAGTTTTATGTGAAGATGTCAGTATATCTCTGGGATAAATGCTCTAAAGTTTAATTGCTGAATTATAAGAGTTTTATATACAGTTAAGACATTTTCAGAGTGGTGGTATCAATTTATATTCTCACCAGTAAAATATGAATGATCTAATTTATCTTAACTTCTCCATTCTTATCAGCATTTAGTGATGCCATTGCTTGTGTTTTGAATTCTATTGCTCACATATTTTGTGAGAATATTTCTTAGTATTAGGCTATTTAGTATTTCATTGTTACAAGTATGTATCTTAACTTGTTAATTTTGTATATTTACTTAATTTTGTGTATTTACTGATATTTCAAAATTATGTATTCAACTGGATGTATTAGATATAAACAATTGTCAGTTAAATCATTTTCTTAATTGTAAAAACTGTGTGACATATTAATTCTTGCCTAAATTGTGTTTTCTTAATTCAACTTTTATCAATGTAAACATTGTGATATCCCAGATTATTTTTGTTTGGATTTGCATAATTCTAAAAGTTTTATTTTATCACAATTTCTAATTATTTTTAAAAAATTAAAACTTTTAATTTAATTTGAATAATTTACCCCTCTTTTTTAATCATCTCTTCCACATATTTAATTTTTTAATTTCTGTCAAAAAATAGGGTAAAAAATTATATAAACGTCTCTTGTAGACAGAACTTAATTTATTTTTCCTTTTTGAACCCATAGTGGAAATGGACATCTCTTAATAATAGGTTAACTTCTTTTATATTTATGCTTCTACTCAAATATTTACAATTTTATTTTGTTTCTTGTCTTATTTTTATTTATTTTTGCTGTCCCATTGTATGGATTTTTTACTATAATTTTCATGTGTTTTCTCATCTACATATGAGTTGACTGGATTTATATAATCTATTTTAAAATGTGTTTATGGTGTTAAATGTGTTTGAATTTTCATTTTTTTAATGTATTGACCTAAAGCAATAATAACATTTAAGGTTTACATCTCTTAAATATAAATGCATTAGTATGCTTATACAAACTTTTCCCCTCCTGAAACTTTGACCATTTCTAAACACCAGTAATTACACTCAATTTTGTAATTGTTATTGATATAGTTTTGAGTTTTTTAATTTAATAATTTGATTTCTTGTGTTTACACCATAGTGGTTTAATTTAAATAAATTAACAATCACTTTTTTCCTAACTATTGTACCCATAGAAGTTTAAAGCTAATTCTGTGTTTGAATTAATTTAATTTGAATTAATTTAGCTATCATCATTATCCTTTTTAATCATCTTCCACATATTTGTTTCCTTATTGTGATTCATTTTTATTAATGCTACAATCACAGTAAATTCAACAAAAGATATTTACATATTTGAGAAGATAAATCTTTTACATTTACACTGGAATGGTTACTTCATTGAAGAATTCTTAGGTCAAATAATTTTTTCCCAAACTTTTGTAGAAATTGTGTTTTCCTTTTTAGTAGCTGTAATGGCCAAGATAAAACTGAAGGAAAAAAGGATTATTTCTTTACTCTCTTAGTGATGTGCTTTTATCAATCAGAGTTCGTAAACTGGTTATTAACATAAAAATATAATAAAAATTAATTTCCACCAAAAAATGGAATAAAAGTTTCCTATTATCAAAATTTAAGAAAAGGAAAGACTGATTTTTTTTTCATAACAACCTAGCCATCATCCAGTAAACACTGAAATTAACTTTAAACTTTCCCAATTAATCAGTGAAAGCTTCACATTAGGGTCTCAAGCATTTCAAAATCAGTCAATTAATGACTTTTCCATGCTTCTGAAAGTTATCCAATCATCAGTAGCCTCTGTCTCGTGACCATACGCCCATGCCTGAAAATCAGGCAACTAATAAACACTCAATAATCTGTGAACATGAAGCTTTCCCAAAATCTATGCGAAATCACATCTTTGTTTGGAGAACTGGGCTTTGAGATCGTATCAAGCTCTTGCTTAACAAGCAATAACTACATCTTATTTTTATTTTTTTGGTGGTGGTTGGGCATTCTGATGCATGTTTCTAGATCTGGATTTTTCATTAATACATATTAGACTACATGAAGATGAAGAAAGAGAAGAAAGGCATGAGAGAGGAACCTGCAATGGGAGAAGAACATATGGATCAAAGCACAATCTTCAAAATGAGTTATTAGTGTATTTCTGCTGCTAAAACAGAATATCTAAGACTGAAAAATTTATAAAGAACAGAAATCTATTTCTCACAGCTCCCAGGCTAAGAAGTCCAAGATCAGGATGCCCCAACTTTGGGTGTCTGATGAGGGCCTTCTTCTTGTATCCTCACATGGCAGAAGGGCAAGCTAGCCAAATGCTGTGTGAAGCCTCTTATAAAGGCCTTTACCTCATTGACAAAAGAGGAGCCCTCACAGCCTTTTAAAGGCCTCACCTCTTAACACAATCTTGTTGGCTACACTTTTTTTTTCTCACCAGAAATCACTTTATTTATTTATTTTTTCTTTTTTCCAGTTTTATTTTGGGTTCGTGTGATACACGTGCAGGTTTACCATTTGAGTAAATTGCATGTTGCTGGGATTTGGTGTGCAAATGATTTCATCACACATATAGTGAGCATAGCACCTGATAGGTAGTTTTTCAACCTTCACCCTCCTCCTAACCTCCCCAATCACATAAGCCCCCATGTCTATTGTTTCTATGCTTTTGCACATGTTTACTCCGTGTTTAGCTCTCACTTGTAAGCAAGAACATGAAGTATTTTGTTTTCTGTTCTTGCATCAATTCACTTAGAATAATGGCCTGCAGCAACATAGTTGTTGCTGCAAAGGACATGAGTATAGTTTTTTCTGTTGTTTTATGGCTACATAGTATGCTATGGTGTATATATACCATATTTTATTTATTCAGTCCATCATCAATTAGCATCCAGGTTGATTCTGTATCTTTGCTATTGTGAATAGTGATTTGATAAACATATAGATGCATGTGTCTTTTTGGTAGAAAAATTCCTATTCTTTTGGATATATAATCAGTAATGGGATTGCTGGGTTGAATGGTAGCTTTGTTTTAAGTTCTTTGAGAAATCTCCAAACTGCTTTCCACAGTCATTGAACTAATTTATATTCCCACCAGCAGTGCATAAGCATTTCCTTTTCTCTGCAATGTCACCAACATCTGCTATTTTTTGACTTTTCAAAAACAGCCATTCTGACTGGTGTAAGATGATATCTCATTATGGTTTTGATTTGCATTTCTCTAATGATTAGTTATGTTGAGCATTTTTTCATATGCCTGATGGCTGCATGTATATCTTCTTTTGAAGAAATATCTGTTGTATTTTGCTCATTTGTTAATGATTTGCATTTTGTTTTATTTTGGTGGGTTTTTTGTTTGTTTATTTGGCTTGATGATTTGTTTAAATCCCTTATAGATTCTAGATATTAAACCGTTGTCAGATGCATGGTTGCAAATATCTTCTCCCATTACATAGGTTGTCTTTTTAATCTGCTGAAATTTTACTTTGCTGTATAAAAGCTCGAATTTAGTTAGGTCCCACTTGTCTATCTCTGTTTCCATTGCAATTACTTTTGGAGATTTTATCATGAAAAGTTTACCAAGGCCTATGTCCAGAATGGTATTTCCAACGTATTCTTTCAGAGTTTTTTATAGTGATAGGTCTTACATTTAATTCTTTAATCCTTTGAGTTGATTTTTATATATGATATTGAAAAAAAAGGTCCAGTTTCAATTCTCTGCATATGGCTGGCCAGTTATCCCAGAACCATTTATTGAATACAGAGTTTGTCCCCATTGTTTGCTATTGTCAACTTTGTCAAAGATCAGATGTTTGTAGGCGTGCAGATTTATTTCTGGGTTCTCTAACCTGTTCCATTAGTCTATTACACCTGAATTTTGAAGTGGACACTTTCAAACCAGAGCAATGAGTATGGAATTCAACACATTCCATTCAGACAGACAAAAAAAAAACAGACTAGAAAAGCTAAAAAGCACAAAATACTGAGGTTTTTTGGAGTACTGGTACCCCTAGTGACCACTGTCTAAGAACAGTTTACCAGCTAGACAGTCCAAGGCCCTTAAAAGCCTCTAGAAAAGAAAAGGAGAGAGGAGTTGATGTGTAAGAATTAAAGTATGAAGATAATGCCCTAACCTGTGATAAAATGGAAAACAGGTGGGAATTTTTCTATGAGCTTAGGTAATGGTGGACTCATTACCTCTTACATATTACAAGGTGAATATAAATTAGACAGCATGCCTTTGAATTTCAAGAATGCTATAAAAGTTAGGAAAATTTATAACAGCTTTCCTGTTATATTAGGCAGCCCTACTAAGTGAGTAGGCATAAGAATATTATTGAAGACAAGGTATGTTCCTGAGAAAAAACTTGAATCTCAGAGGAAATAAATAATATGGTATCTTGGGGCTAGATTCAGAATTATTTTAAACTTTTCTCTAAGGTCTGGGAGGATTTTGGCTCTGAAGCTCTGAGGGCAAGAAAAAGTTAAAGTAAATCTGGTAGATAGAGTAGCTACACCATATTTATCCATACAGGACAGCACTTGCATTAAGGGAGAACTCTGAAGTCTTTACTAACCAGTTATGGTAATAAACAGGATGGATCTGCCTGACATAGGGAGATGAATAAGATTGAGATAACGTATGATTAAGGGATCTGAGAAAAGAGGGTTGTCCCAGACAAGAAAGTTTCCTGGGTTGTTATCAATAGATGCAGCTTAATGATAGCTGGTCAAGACACCAAAAGAAAATGATTAAAATAATTTATTCTGTGACGTTTTTCAGATAATACTAGCCTTTCACTCAATGATAACAAAAGAGCAGTACTTTAAAAGGATATCAAAGGATTATAATAGGTTCTAAAAAGCCATGTAGAGTGTTTTATCAAATTAGTATTTATATCTTACTTCCAAATAAAATTTTTCATTTTTTTTTCTTCAAGTGTCTTTACTTTTCTTTTTTTTGTGTGTGTGTATTGTTAGGTCTTTTTTTCTAGTTTTGAGAGCGTTTATTAAGACTGTTTTATTTTATTTTTAAAAATTACATCTATTCCATATTCTGCAGTATACAAAAAGATGTTCACCAACTGTACTGTAATTTTAAATTTGGCATTTATGTTTTCATCTTCATGTCCTCTTCATTCTTGTCTGCTCTATTTTGATATAATCAATTTTCTCTTGAATCATGGGAGTGAATGAGAAATTATCTAAAATGATCTCCTGTTATTTATATGGCAAAAGGATATTCTGATTCCTTGAACATGGGTCATCAAGTATGGTCTACAAAACAAATCTGGCCCATTACCTGTTGTTGTAAAAAAATTTAATGGAACACAGCCACTTTGTCCATTTACATATTATTTATAGTTTTCTCCACACTGCAAAAACAGAGTTGAATAATTACAACAGAAACTTTCTAGCAAAAACAAACTGAATTGCTGTCTGATCTGTAAAAAACTTGTTTGCCAAATGCTGCTTTAGAGGGTTTTTTGTTTGTTTGCTTGCTTTTGTTTTGTTTGGCTTTTCTTTTTGAAATACAGTATCTTTTATATGGCTATGGCTAGTAATATGTATCTATTATTTGTCACTACAGAGGGACTGGACCTAATACTGGGCATAGAGGTGGCTTCTTCTAGATATTATCAACTCCTTCTCTGTATGTGTAAAACTGAAATCATGATAAAATAATTTAGACTTATTTTTCATATCATGTATCAAGTAATGAGTGAATATGGAAACATGGATGGTATTAGAGATAGAAACAAACACGGCAGGGTTCTTTAGCTTTACACCCAAAGCCTCCTTTTCTCATTTAGCTTAGCTGAGAATTTATGTAAGGAAGTATTCATAATCTTCACTAGCCTATTTTTAGGAGCCAGCCACACAATATTCCTATTCAGTCCTAACATGGCCAAATCCAAACTGGGATTAAAGTGAAGTTTTGGTTCTCATGGTGAATGTAGAATGTAAAAACTAATGTTTTCCTAATTAATGACTGACTAACTTCCAACCATCCCCTGACATATTTGAATTAAAATTATTCTTTTACCTACTTTACCAGGAATATTTTCTTCATATTCAGTTATTCAGAGGATACACTGGCAAGTAAATGCTGTCATTTTCTAGTTTCTAGTGCTATTTATTTTTCAATGTACTTAAAATCATGTTGATAATTTCAATGGCAATATTGAAATAAACAGAAAGCAAATATACCTTTAGGTTATTATTTTGTCAGAAGTCATAAGAATAGAAGAGAGAAAGAGGAGAGAGAGGGAGAGAAAATTTACTTTCATAAAGAATGAAAAATGAAAGAAATAAGATCAGCCATAACAAATAAGCAACTCTAGAAGTAAAACTGAGATTCAGGGACCTCTGATGTCATCAAAGTCACATAATAGACATTGCCAGGTAAAGTTCAGCTTGGTCACACAGAGTGAAAATAGAACACATAAGAAGTAGCACCCTCAGTGTTCCTTTTTTTTGTTTCTAAATCCCAAAGAGAAACATTTTATCCACAAGGAACACCAAGAAAAATGCAGCTTAACAACGAAGTGACAAGTCCCTTTTGTACTCTAAAGAGTGTCTTCAACAAAAAAAGCAAACAGTCTAAGCCAAGCTTGACCCAAGTCATAATAACTACCTGGGGAGCCATTTTGTTTTGCATATCTCAATTCAATTTCACATTATTCCAAGGCACATAACAGATTTGGATACAATCATGAAACATTCATACCTGAAAAATACTCTTTGTAGAATTTGTTTTCAATAATTTTCAGGTCAGAGACCTCTTTAAAAATCTGTGAAAACTATGGAGGTTTATTCCAGGGGAAAAAAAAACCTTAACATCTTAGGGATTCCAGGTACCTGTTTAGGTATTTGTTCTAAAGAAGTTTTTGATAGCAAATGTCACAGATGTTTGAATGACAGTAACTCCACCTTGAACAGGGGCTGGATAAAATTAGGCTGAGATTTGCTGGGTTGAATTCCCAGAAAGTTAGGCATTCTTAGCCTCTGTATGAGATAGGAGTGGCACAAGTTACAGGTCACAAAGCCCTGCTTATAAAACAGAATGCAGAAAAGAAGCCAGCCAATCAAGATGGTGAAGAAAGTGACCTCTGGCTGTCCTCACTGCTGGTTATATACTGACTATAATACATTAGCATGCTACGAGACTCTCCCATCAGCAGCATTACAGTTTACAAATACTTTTGGGAATGTCAGGATATTACCCTATAAGGACTAAAGAGGGGAGAACCTCTAAGTTCCATGAACTCCCCACCCTTTCCTGGAAAACTCATGAATAATTCACCACTTGTTTAGCATATGACTAAGAAGTGACCATAAAAATAGCTAACTAGCAATCCTTCAGGGCTGTTCCGCCTATTAAGTAGCCATTGTTTTGTTTATTTCTCTCATAAACTTGATTTCACTTTACTCTGTGAATACCCCCTGCCAAATTCTTTCTTGCACAAGATCCAGGAACCCTCTCTTGGGGTCTGGATCAGGACTCTTTTCTGATAACACAAAGAATAAAGAAATTTGGTGTTCTCTATATTCTCATAACAGTATTTTCTGTGTTTTTTTAAACTGGCAAACAAAACACAAATATTTTTTACTGAGGTTAGATTTTGTTGCCATTGTTTTATAAATCTAGTCATCTTATAGTCTCCTCAGAAATTGCTTTAGCAAGCATTCAACTCACTTGGTCCATGTTTACTGTATTTAAATCCTGACTGTACCATAAAAATAGAAAAGAGAATATTAAAAATTAGATCTTAATTAATCTCCACACTCCAGATCAACATTCTTCATCCTAATGAGATGTTTTAAAGACTTCAAACTGAGAGAATACTTTGTATCCTATATTTGATTCATGAGGAAATAAGCTTCTATCATCAGTTTGAGTCTAATCAGCCTGAGCCTTCTTCCACCCAAAGACTGGGACTGAATTACATGGCTTCAAGTTGTGGAAGAACGTTACATGAGTCTCATTTAAGGCTATCACAAAAATTCACAGACCTAAACCAAAATACTATTGTCTTTAATTGTACTTTTTATTTCTACCAAACGTGTGGTTTATCTTCACTGTTACCATATTACAGTCTATAATTATCTCAAATCTGCTGAACAGCTTGCAGATTAAGCTCAAACATGTCAATATGAATGTTAAAGCCTTTTAAAATTTTTTAACTTCTTAATTTTCAGGCTCCTGTTTCCTTGCTCAAACACAACTAAGAGATATAGGGCTGTCCCATGTCCTGATCTGTTAGGAAAGTGAAAACAACAATGATATTAATTGCAGTTATGGTGCTGGTAAACTCATTTCAATACAAAACTCTTAATATAATTTGTCTGACGCATATTAACCTCGCTCTTGCAGAAAGAGATACCACTTTCATATGGAACAGGGGTTGTCCCCAAACCCTGGGCCACAGACTGGTATCAGTCCATGGCCTGTTACGAACCGGTTTCACAGCAGGAAGTGAGCGGCTGGTGAGGGAGCATTACTACCTGAGCTCCCACTCCTGTCAGATCAGCCAGGGCATTAGATTCTCATAGGAGCACAAACCCTGTTATGAACTAGACATGAGAGGGATCTAGGTTGCATGCTCCTTATGAGAATCTAATAATGCCTGATGAGCTGAGGTGAAACAGTTTCATCCCAAAACTATCCCTCTCCACACCCCCTCCATGAAAAACTATCTTCCATGAAATAGTCCCTGGTGCCAAAAAGGTTGGAGACCACTAATGTAGAATATAAAGGTAGGAGATGGGGAGAAAATTCTCTACTTTGGCTATAAGTCTTATATCAATTATTATGTTAACTCTCTGAAAGTGGTCTAAAATTGAAGTCAGTCATATGAAATTCTAAAACTGGACAACAGTTTGCAAATATTCAGCTATTATTTTTTACATTAACAATTGGTCTGGTTCACTAAATTCCACCTAATTTATTTTTCTTACACTAAACACAAAGAAAATGGTGCACAATATTTATTCATAAAAAGCCTATGTCTACATTCCCATCAAAACAAGAGAGATTATTATCTAAATAATATTCATTAACGTATTTATTAGTCAAAACTATTTTACACAGAAGTGACAAATATAAAATGGCTTTGGCAAAGCATAAATAAATATATAAGCAAGTAAAAGTAAAATGTAAAAATTTTGGCTCTCAAAATAGAGCAATTTTAGATTTCTATGACTTATAGGATCTATAGGATCACAAACAATGTCATGATGTCTCTCAGTCTTTCTCCTTTCATCTTTGGCCAATATGTCTGCTCTATTTTCAGGTGTTGGGACACTATGTCCTCTAATAGTTCCAGGCTAAATTCAGTCCTTCCAGAAATAGCCAGTAGAAAAGGCAAACTATAATCTCAAAGGATGCAAACACACACACACACAGACACACACACACACATATACTCCGTAAACACAAAAATCAACAACCCAGAAGTGAGTTTCATTGGCTAGATTTAGTCACATGCTTACATTTGAGTTATGGAAAAAGAGGAAAGTCCAATACAACAGTATGTACTAAAAATGCTAACTGGTAATTACCCAAGGAAAATTAAGGTCACGTTAATAGAATAAAATTATGGATATCTATTGTTGATTCCAAATAGATGCAATCAGAGAGAACAATAGATATCCATAATTATTTTACTACCCCCAGGTGTTCACTGCTCTTATATTTTTCACTTCTTAAACTATAAGCTTAGACATACGAATTAATCTAAACTCCTTACCTGTGCCATGTTCTCTTATCTCTGGAATATAAAGCATTTTATTTTCATCACCTGAAATGCATTCTTTCCCTTTTTCTTTGGCTAAATCTTAATTATCTTTTGTATATTAGTTTAGAAATATTTTTCTTGATCCCATTTACATTGTATACCTAACTTCAGTTCTATCTCCCACATTTCCACAATGGTTGTACAATTTTTACATTCACACTAGTGATGAATGACTCTTCCTATTGCTCAACACCCTCTCTAGCATTTGGCGTTTTCAGTGTTCTGGATTTTGGCCATTCTAGTCTTTTATCACTAGATTATAAGCTGTATAAAGGACAAGATGTTGCCTTCCTTAACCATTGTTATATCTAATCTCAGCTGAGTGCCCAATGCAATAGCAGATAATACATATCTGAGCAACTTTAAAGTTACCAGAAATATTTCCTTCCTCCTAATAATTTCTGCACACAAGAACAGAGAGCTGACTGTGTATGGACTTCACAACTGAAGTTAATTTTCGTCCAGTTATCCCATAAAAAAGTGACAAAAATAATAAAAGCAAACAAAAAACACTAAAACACATGAGGAATTTATATTATTTTATTGATTTTATCTTTTTCCAATCCTGGCTCTCTTCTAAAAGTCATATGAAGCATTCCTAAAATCATACATTAGGCAGAACCACACCAGACATACGATTTATGATAACTGGAAGAGTAGATGGACAATTTAAGCCACCCCTTGAAATGGATCCAAATTCAAAACACTTATTCTTAGGCTGTAGGCTTGTTCTTGTCCTATCTATCCCAAGAGGATATTGAGGCTATCATAGTGACTAAGATTAAAGACATATGTCTTCTGCTCTTTTTTTGCTTTCCTTGCAATTTTTCTAAAGAAATTAATTATGTACATTTCAGATACATGCTTCTCTCTCTCCTAAGTATCAACAAGGAATAATAATATGTCACAATAAAAATAGACTATGTTAATTTTGGTCAACCTCTAATTTTTTTTAAATAGATGTATAAGTAAAACTCTTAAGAGTTCGTTTTCATGTTTCCTATTGATCTCCACTTGCCATAGCTTCTTGACTACCATATGACAGCATTTCATTAAAAAAGAACACATTTTAATTATTCTTGTCAACATTTTTTTTGGTCTCAACCCCATTAGTAATATGTCAATTACATGGAAATCCAAAAATGTTGTGGAATTTCAAGTTTCTGTATTCTCAGGTGCTCTGATCCTCATAATCAATACACAGTAATCAAACAAGATAGTTTGGTGATATGCTGCTATTCGTGTAAGAATACTTTTAGTGGCTACAGTACATTTCCTCTAACTCTACAGTACATTTCCTCTACATTTCCTCTAAGCAGAGGTCACTGAATGAACCCAGAACCATTAAGACTGTATCTCCCTGCTATGTGAGCATACTATGGGTATAGTTCTCCCTTCTATTGAGCTTTTAGATTATCTTTTAAATTCTAATACCTTTTTCTACAACAGGAGACAAGGTTAAAACTATGGCTAACAAAACACTGTGATTCTAGTTTATACTGGACAAAAGAGAGAGCTTCAATAAATTCCTCTCATTATTTAAGTGTACAGTCTTGCTAAAAACACTTTTAGGTTTTCCTCTTACCTTCCCCATTCAACTTGTGTTGCTTTTATCTCCATAGTTACTGGTGTCTACTTTGAAAGTGTCACATTATGGTAAAATATGGAATGAGTGAGGTAAAATGTGTTTAAAAAAGATCTTTTTACTGACCAGCCATCCACTCCTTTCAGACATGTTTCTTAGTTTGGCAAGCCTCTGGGTTGTAAATTTTTATTATTTTTCTAACTACTATTCATTGTAGAAATACCCATATGTTAGTCTCTGCACCATATACATTTGCTTCCTTCCTCTAATCATCATGTGAAATATAAAGTCTGTTTTGGTTAACAAAGTACATGATATCTAACGTTCTATCAGAATATAACTGGTAAGAATATATTTACCATTTTAAAATCTAAGTAGGCCCTGGGTATTTATTTCTGAAGTCCTTACATTACATGTTAAAATAATCTTTTAAAATAATATTTACTTTTAACAATAATTTACCAATTTTTTCTTTGTGATTTTAGTTTTTTTTCTGTAACTAAGTTGAATTTCTGTTGATTAATACTGTTTAATAATCATATAATTAAACATTTATTGATATCCATTATTAATTATTAATTTTATTTTTAGAACCATGCATTTTTTTCAGATGCCAAATATCATTTTAGGTCATGCAAATCTCATGGACCCTGATAAGTGACCAAGAATGCCCAAATAATACAATAGCCCTAATTTTTAAGATGAATTTTTCACAACCTCCTTGCAGTTACGCAGTTTTCAATAAATAATACTGAATTAAAATTTTTGATGATAAGTAATTAGAAGTGTTGATTTTTAAAGGTGTATAATGAAAAAAGGCACAATGTCTACTACATTTTGGGTGTTCGGTAGACAGTGCATGAATAATAGAATAAATTACCTTTTTCACAGAGAAAACTTCATTTCAGCTACTCCTAAATCTCTGTTTTTAGTTAATCTCCCTCGTCAGGGTTATATTTTTTTCTTAGTCTGTTTCTGCAATATTCCTTACTAGCGTATATATATATATGTAAATTTCTTCAACTTATTAGCCTGCTAATATATAACCTAAGATTATGTCAGTACTTCATATCTTTTTTAGTGTGTATTTAATGTAAAAACAACATACTTACAGGACAAGTCTTATTATAATCAATAATAAATAAGCTCTTCAGTGATATAATAGACTTTTCCTTCTGAATAAAATATTTATCTATGCTTGCTATATCAACAGACGATTTCTAATACCACAATAATTTTTGGCCTGTGAAAATATAAGTTCCTTTCCTCGTGCAAAAGAGGGTCATTTGTGCCACTTCTAAATATCATGTGAAAACTTGTAATGTTTCCTGTGTTTCTTTAGAGCCACCTTCACTTGATTTGTTAAATCAATCTGTTTGCTCAATCATTAAAATACCTGTGATGTTGCTTCATATGGAGGACTATATTGCACAGATAAGATGCTTTAGGTGAAAGGTTTATGACATACATATTTTGATACTAATTGATCTAAAAGAACCAACTGTGATTTACACCCTAATTTGTTTTCCAAATTGTTTTTTAAAAGCCATCATGGACTAAAATATTCATGTCTAAACTTACTCAGAGTTTTCTTATTAAATTTTAAAGAACATATTTAGAAGTATATTTTTATGTTTTCAAAACCTTAAACATCAGTAAAGTAAAAATGAACATACCAGTCCAACTCCAATGGGAATTCGTCTTATGAAGTCGATCAATGACGATTCTAGCTAAGCTCCTAAGAAAAGAAAAATCATCTGTGAGCTAGAGGATCTGCATTTCAACAGGCTGTTTATATATTTACTTACATTGAAAAGGAGCCAAATCCTGTGGTTTTTACCTCTTAGCTTTTCTAAATAGGATTTTTTTTTATCCTTCATAAAAATGCACTTTAAAAGTAAGTTAAATTCTGTGTATTTTCTTTTTTTTTTTCCTTTTCATATTTAAGGAAAATAGTTGGTGCATATAAAATACAGAGCAAACACAAAATCATAAAGAATACATTAAATTGAAGTAAATGATGCATTCCATTTAATATTTTACTTTCAAGGTTGTGTAGAAATAGAATATGACCTAAGAAATGGGAAACTAGGCCAGTTGAGGTTTTGTGTGATGGTAGTTTCCCAGTGCTTATGTGGTAACAGAAAGATAACAAAATACATTGACAGAAATTCTTCTCTCAACTGCTATCATCCAGAACATCAAAAAATAAGTGGTGAACCAATGGTAGCAAAATACTTTTCCAGGGCACTCGATGCACTGACTTGAAGGAAATCAGTAAGACAGAAAGATGAGAGAGCCAAATGTATTCTAGCTATGAAGTAAAACTTCTTAATCTTCCTTAAAAGTCTCTTGTGGTCACCTAGTAGAACTACAAAACCTGGAAGCCTTTACTGGGATGCCATGAGGGAAAGATGTATGAAAGTGTAAGCTAATTCTGACACAAGCCTCTTGACTGGGAGCACAGAACAGTTTAGAGAGAACATTGGAGTCTCAGAATTCTTAATTGCAATACGGTCTTTTTCAAAAACTTGTCTTTATGTTTTGGGGGAAACTACGTATTTTCAGACTCTTTTCTCATCTATGAAATGAAGCTCATAATATGTATACCACAGGACATATTTTGGGGGAGTGCATAAAACAATATTTTAAAACTACCATCTAATTCAATGATGGTAGAGGTTTCTACCATTTAAAAAATCATCTCTAAGCATGTGAATTTTAATGGTTTTTAATTAATAATTTAGAAAACACTTTTAAACAAGTTCTAACCTTGGCATGATATACGTAGGAGATAAATTATCAAGCCTTGAACTACATAAAATAACTCACAACTTCAGGGAAAAAAATCTCACTTTTGTCAGATTTTCTTTTTAGAGGGATAATAATAAGTGTAGCATACTCCTTAGGTTGAGTTGACCAATTTCTCACAAGTTATGTAACAAACAGGGATGATTTAAAGAGAATTACTGTAAGTTTAATCACAAGAGCTTGACTGATAATGTGTGTACATGTAAATATATTTTTACTTCTGAATTCTTATAAGATTAAAATTAATTTTACTATGCCTTTTAATCTGCCCATGAATTTCATTTTTTTATTTTCTATAAATAGCATCTCCTCTACTAATATAATAGATTATACAAAAGAATCATGCCTTTTAATGGCAGTTACAAAACACAGATGTGCTTCTAGTTAAAATGCTTTCTCTGTAAACACCCACTACCATTATGTTCATAGTATAACATAAATACATTAAAAATGCCTTCCTGGCCAGACCTTTGATATCTTAATTCTGTAATGAAGATCCAGAAGTCATTTGGTATGACTAGATTTTAGCCACCAGTCCCATATACCTATTTACCTTTCAACATCTATGTTTCTCAACTGCTTTCATTCCTCTCATTAGGAGTAAATTGTGTCTAGCTAAAACCTTCCACTTGTGCAGTAAGTCCTCTCACTCAATAAGGGCTGTTGCTTAAGTAACATCCCCTCTCAACTTCTTCTGAATTATCATTTTTTGCCATGTCTCTACTGGATCATTATCATCATCATGTGAACATTCTCTTACACATTCTCTTAATCCCACTTCAAATAGGCTTTTACTCTTCCTACACCATCACACTTCTCTTGTCAGTCAGCTCTAACCTACACAATGCTAAATCCAACGTTAATTCTTATCCCCTACCTTACTTCATCACCAGTATTTTTTAAAGCCACTTAATTGTGGTATGACTGACATGTAAAAACTGTACATATTTTTGTATACAAACCAATGAGTTGGGGATAAGTATATACCTATGAAACCATTACTACCATCAAGGCCACAGATATATTCATCATCTACCAGATTTCCTCCCCCAACCTGAACATTTAACATAAGATCTACCCTCTTAGCAAATTAAAAAAAAAAAAAGTTTTGAACAACTACTGTAGAGCATACTGCCTATAGCTAACATCACCAATATCTTAAGCAGCCAATTACTTCCCTCTGGAAGCACTGGCTACATTTTGTATTCATGACAGGTTCTACTCTGTTTTAGTCTTCTTAATGGTTTCTTCTCATCTTAACCCTCTTCTTTACTTACTTTCCAGGAACCTAAGATAGTTTTATGGCTTTAAGCACAATCTTCATGCTGTAGACTTCCAACTTTATGTCTCTAGCCTAGAAATCCATTCTGAATTTCAGACACAAATCAAATTTTCTCTACCACATTGTCACTTGGATGGATAAGTGTCATCTTAATATGTCCCAAGTGTAGTTCCCCAAGTAGCAAATGATAATTACATTTTTCTAGTTCCTTTATGGCTTAAAAAGAGATTACTGATATCTCTGTATTTCCTTCTCTCTCTCATCCTCTATCTATTAGTAAATTATATGCCTCTACTTTCAAAATAAAATCAGGAAGGTACCAATTTTCACCATAATTACAGCTGCTACCCTGATCTGATCATCAAAATTTCTTGCCTTCTTACTCAGTATCTTCCTAACTATTCTTCATTTTTCCATTGTGTTTCATTTCCATCTGTTCACAAAACAGAAGCCATAATAAAAATATCCACTTTAAAAATCTTACATCAGATTATACAACTGATTCTTCAAATTCTACAGTATTTTTTCATTTTATGTACAATCACAGGAAATACATTTTGTAAATAATTTCATATTATGTACATAATTTTGTTGGCAAATGATTATGGCAAGTGATTAAAAAACTTGTCAGCATAAAAAAATTACACTAAGTTGAAATTCAGCAGTGAGAGTATAACAAAAGCATATTTGTAAGAGAAAAGCTTTTTTAAGGCAGTATTCAAAGATTTGATATTGGGCAGTATATTGCAAGATACTAAATGGGTGATATAATCGTTTATTTTAAAATATCAATATATAGAATACACAATAAAGTTATACACTTTCAATTATGTTAGTATTTATTATGAAAAATGTTAAATTTCAACTTAAAATGTATAAGGGAGAAAATTCTTGAAATTCATTTATGGTATGTACAAACAGAAGTGCTTGGAGATCATTGCTATAGAGCACCTTCTAATTGTTAGAATTGTCAGGGTCATTTGCAAACACTAATCACTTTGATAAACACTCTCTCAACTTAGGCAATTTTAACACATCAATCACCTGTTGTGCTCTCTTTAAAAAAAAAAAACATTAAAATCTTTAATAAGGGAAATTAGAAATTTTGCTTATTCATTTGAAAATACTTTCAATGAAAACCAAACATAAGTGAGGTACCAGAAAGGTTCTATGAATAAGGTGCAACCTTGGAACCTGGCTGTCTTTGCTTAAGTTTCACAAACACGTTTTTCAAGCTAAGTCTTGAGAATTTAAATCTATCTTGCCCTTTGTCTTTTTTTAACCTATTTTTAATTATTTAACTAATTCAATTTTGCTAATATACTTTTCAATAAATTACTATGCTTGGTACAGAATCATATATGAAGTGTGTCCTGTTATATAAAACTGTATATCTCAAAGTATAGTTTCTTTGAAAGGAGAATTCCTACTAAAGACTCAGATTCTAAGGTGTCACCTTAAATGAAATGAGATTTTGATGCTGGGAAAGGAAGTTCCAAAGTTAATCATCATAAACACTATTCCAGAACTACAAGGAGAGATTACATAAATCTGTAAAGTATAAATTGTTTAATATATTGAAATGTATTACATTTTTCTAAAGCGTAGAGAAAGTTAGAGAAACATTTGCAGAAGAGAAGATACTGAAGCAGTCTTGAAGAAAGAGTATGAATTTAGTAGGAAAGCAGAACATTCCAGGAATAGGAAGCACCATATGCAAGAGCACAGAGCACTCTGCAAGATGATCCTCTAAAGGGAAAACCACATCTCGTCCTTCACCGGCAAAGTCACAGACCAAATTAAGTGTATTTCATGGCTATTAATAAAGTAGAATAGCCATCGAATTGAGTGGCTGCCAAGTGATTTTTTTATCTCAGAATTTAAGAATATATCTCCAAGACATACAAAAGTGAATAAAACATATGAGACCCTAGTATAATTCATTTGATAAAATACACATATTAGGGGAGTGATTTTAGATTTACAGAAAAGTTTAACAATAAAGCATAATTTCTTTATACCATTCATCCATCTTTCTTAACAACCTAACAATAACACATTTGTCCTTCTTCTAAAGTTAACATATTACATAACATCTTCTATAGTTACCATGTTATATAACATCTTCTAAAGTTAACATATTACATTTGTGATATATTTCTTTTAAATAACTATAAAACATTCATCAAAAATTAAATGGTAGCATTGAAACAATAAGCTAAACTACAGATTTTATTTGGATTTCCTCACTTTTTTCACTTTTTCCTCTCAGGATCAACTGCAGGGTGCCATACTGCAAAGATCATTTCCCATATGTCATATGCTTTATCGATGTGATATGTTTAAAGACTAAATCTGAACAAGTTTTTAAATAGACCAGTTACCTTACAAAGTCTGTACAAATAGTGTACAAGAAAGCCATATTAAATCTAGGCTGGGAGACCTGATAAGTACTTATCATTGATAAGTATTGAAACTTAATAAGTTTAAAAAAGAAGTTGTACTTATCTGTCTATCCATCAGTCCATATGAAACAAAGCAAGACCATATTACATTTTAATGATAGACTTACAGTCTATCGTTTTCATCCAGTTATATTCTGATATGAGAGCCATGCTAAACGCTGCTAATTTTAACAAGGGTAATCAGAGCTATGACATTTAGTAGTAATTTGAGAATTAAATTCAAACTCTAGAATTGTGAAGAAAAATGTCTTTAACATCTGAATGAGCTTGCTTGGGAAAAACAACTAAATTTAATCATTTTACAAGAGCTTCGCAGGACATTTGTGATACACATCGTGAAATTATAAGACAAAGTCCTCTGTGAGTATTTTGAAATAATATTTTTTCTTTAGTTTTACTGTCAAATTTAATATTCAATTATTTTATTTCCTTTATCATGATTGTTCTAACTTTCCAAACGTCACATATTTTTCTTCAGTGAGTTTTACCTGCATTTCTTTCTGATACATTTGAATGTATATTGTCAGGGATAAGGACTTACACATGGCATTCTTTTTTTTAACATGGTAAAACTGAACAGAACTGCCTTTAATTTTCTTTTAAAAGCATAATTCAAATTTCAG
The DNA here is from genome assembly GCA_963574635.1 of Cheracebus regulus. Classification (NCBI taxonomy): domain Eukaryota; kingdom Metazoa; phylum Chordata; class Mammalia; order Primates; family Pitheciidae; genus Cheracebus; species Cheracebus regulus. The sequence goes on along the minus strand of CAUYQU010007614.1, from coordinate 50,602 downwards.
GGAATTGACTATATTGCTAGTGTCTACCTGAAACAATAAAAACATCAATTTAACTAACTACCAATCATCCACCCAAGTACTCAACTATTAAGCACTTTCTGATTTTTATTATTGTTATGAAATGCCAATTTATCATTATTTTACATCTTAAAATTATCAATGTAGTAGGGAAAGTTGGGTTTAGAATGAAAAAGATAGTATATGCTTATTAGATCAGTCTTTCTAGTTGCAAGAGTCAGAAACTGACATCCTAAGTGCTTTTGCATAAATGAAAAGTCTAGGATGAGTTTTCAGATATGGCTTGATCCAGCAGCCTCCAATGATTTTTTTAAGATTCACCTCTTTCTTCATCTCTCAGTTATGCTTACTTCTGTACAGTCTTTATCCTGTGTCCTCCTTCTGTAGTGACCTCTAGCAGAACCCTCTGACATTTCTTTTTTCCTTCTAAATTTACAAAGAGCACAGGCTTTTTGTGTTCAAAGTTTTCCCTTTCTTCCTCCATAGTCAGAAAATCTGTTCTTACAAAAACACTGGAATAGTTCTAGGGTTTACCTCATTGGTTTTTCTTCTCGCTGAAATCACAGTCCTGTGTTAACTACTGTACAATGTCTTAAAAATATTGTTTCAAATCTTATGCATTATTTTCTAGTTGCTTATAATGGCATGAAAGTCCTGTAGGGGTTATACTTTTAAATTTAAAAGCAGATGTCTGTTTACTCATTTTTAAATGTAATATATTGACATAATAGTTAAAGCTGATAAAAAGACACTGGAAGTACTGAGACATGTGTACTTAAAATGTTTAGGCGATGAGAGCCCCTAAGCAAGAATTTGCAGGAATGACAATGTCTTTATCTTATTAGGCATTAATTACACCTTTGAAAAATCTCTAATCTAACCTTGTATTTCTTACCACCACAGAACCTCCAGTACCACTGCTCAACCCAGACGCACTAAAAACAAGTTATTTATGATATTTCACAGTATTGTATCTTCCTTCAGGCCTTTTCTGTGTAGCTATTGAGTCTTTTTTTTCTCTTTAAACTAAACTTTCAGGAATCCTTCTAATTAACTCCCATTAACAGAGGTAAAATGAGAACCTGTTCTCTCTCTTACTTAGCTAAAAGGAGCTCATAAGCAGTAGTTTATGTTAACATGGTGACTAGAATCTCATATTTAGAACCTGCCTTTGGCGGTGACACTGGGTCAAAGTGAAAATCTATGAAAACCCTATCTGCATCTTTGTTTGCATGCAGTGGCCAGTGGTATTTGGGGTCTTATAAAGTTAAGTAAGAGAAAAAGTTGCCCTGAAGATGAGGGTTTGGGTATTTATTCACCACTAGTATATAGCATTATTAAATTTTTTTTAATGTGGAGGTAGAAATTTGTATCTTCTAATCTTAGAAACCAATCGCAGGAAAGAAACTAATTATAGAAACAATTCCCCTATTCGGAGTAGTTAAGAGGGAAATCCATTGCTGAATATAACAGCCATAAACTCACAGCTCCACTAGTAGAACATCAGGACAGAGAAAATTCCAAAATACTGTATTTTATGTAATATAAAATTTGTAAAAACCAAATCCCTAATTAATAATGATTTAGAGTTGCATATTTGAATAAATATTTCTAAAAGGATTTGGATTGGCTCATGTGCATGGACAAATGCTACCTAAAAATCGTTTCACCGCAGCATTGTGTGAAAATGGCAATACTATTGTCTTGTAGAACATCCTATGACAATATTTAAAATAGTCTGGACTTTAGAGTGATCTGTAAAATTGTCTTTGGAAAGAAATAAATTATATTAAATTGAACTAAAGAAAATTTTAAGGGACTACATATAATTTGTGGGAGAATATATAACAGTTTAGAGCATTATTAGATTTTGTATTAAAGCAAAATGATCAAGGAACACGTAAAATATTAAAATATAAATTGTTTTGGCCGGTGTGGAGGTTATAGAGGTATTTAGTTCAAAAATAATCTAATTTGTACAAATTTAAGCTTTATGTTTAACAGCTGCCGTTTGTTCCCAGTTAATAAAGTATATTTAATAAGGTCTACCATGAGTCAGTACAAATTTCAGATATCTCTCAATTATTTTTCTTGTTTTAAACATCCACATAATGAAGGCTAAGAAAAATTACTAATATCACACTCTTATTAAATGAACACGTATTGCACAACTCTGGGAAATGTGGTGAAAGAGTTCAGTACCTGTCACTTCAAAATACACCTCTATATAGCCCTGTTATTGTATTGCTATAAAAAATACATAAGACTGGATAATTTATGAAGAAAAGAGGTTTAATTGGCTCATGGTTCTGTAGGCTGTAAAGGAAGCATAGTGGCTTCTGATTCTGAGAAATCCTGAGGAAGCCTCCAATCATGGCAAAAGTCAAAGAGAGAGCCAGGCACTTCACATGGCCACAGCAAGAGAGAGAGGGGGAAGGTGCGATACACTTTTCAACATCCAGGTCTCTTGAGAATTCACTCACTATCACGAGGCGGATGGTGTTAAACCATGAGAAACCACCCCATTGTTCCAATTACCTCCCATCAGGCCCCACCTCCAACACTAGGGATCACAATTGGATGTGAGATTTGAGCTGGGACACAGAGCCAAGCCATATCAACCTCTAGTGAAGAAAATGCACTTAAAAAAACGACAGGTGTGAAAATAAAGCTCTCTGATGTTCTTTCTTCTTCATAAAAGCAGGAGATAAAATTCTCATATAAAATATGCCCTCCTTATACCACAAGGAAAGCATCATTCTTATCATCAAGGCAAAAAGTTGAGACTAAGGGACATCTGTAAACAGGAACCTTGTTAAACTTACCCTTACCTTTCTAGTCAGTTCTCCACCCAGTTAACTCTCTTAACCCAAATCCCTTTGCCTTTTCACATTTTCACAACTGACTACTCTTTGCAAAACTCATTACATAAACATTCAGGGCTAACTGCTTCTTTGAGTCTTCATTTGTTTAGGGGGGGGTCTTCATTTCTTTATGAAGGCTCTCGTGTCATGTAAAACTCATGTTAAATAAATGTACATGCATGTTTCTTGTTAATCTGTTTATGTCAATTTAATTCTCAGGGCCAGCACAAAACCGTAAAAGAATAAAGCTAAAAATATGCCTCCACCACACTGGCATAGTAAAATGAGAACAGGCTTTGAGCAGAGATACAGTAAAGGGCCATGTCCTACTGGCTATGTGTCCTTTGTTAAGTTACTTAAATTCTCTGTGCTTATTAAACTCTAAAATGGCTATGAATATAATATTTACCTTCTGTATTAATGTAAATGTTAGCCATGATCTCTCTCTCTCCCCCTTCCTTCTCAAGATCTCTCTCTGTCATCTAATCAAGCAAAGTACTTGGCCCATTCTAGTTATTCTAAAGGTGGTAGTGGATACAGGTATTCTTATTATGGTATATTGGAAGGCACTATATGAAATAGCTTGCACTTATTATCTTATTTAAACAAATTTATATACTTTTGATGATCTGGAATTACTAAACTGATAAGAAACTAAGGTGAAGACAGTACATTATTTTACTATTTAGGTTAAATAGATAACCTAAATGATATAGCTTGGCTCTGTGTTCCCACACAAATCTCACTTTGAATTGTACTTCCACAATTCCCACATATTGTGGGAGAGAACCGGTGAGAGACAATTTGAATCATGGGGGCAGTTCCCCCATACTATTCTCATGATAGTGAATAAGTCTCACAAGATCTGATAGGATCAGGGGTTTCTGCTTTTGCATCTTCCTCATTTTTCTGTTGCTGCTGCCATGTAAGAAGTGCCTTTCGCCTCCTGCCATGATTCTGAGGCCTCCGCAGCCATGTGGAACTGTAAGTCAAATTAAATCTCTTTTCCTTCTCAGTCTCAAGTATGTCTTTATCAGCAGTGTGAAAAGCAACTAATACAGTAAATTGGTACTGGGAGTTGGGTCGCTGAAAAGGTACCAGAAAATGTGGAAATGACTTTGCAAACAGGTATCAGGCCAAGGTTGGATCAGTTTGGAGGGCTCAGAAGACAGAAAAATGTAGGACAGCTTGGAACCTCCTAGAGATTTGTTGAATGCCTTTGACAAAAATGCTGATAACGATATGAGCAACAAGGTCTAGGCTGAGGTGGCCTCAGATGGAGATTAGGAACTTGTTGAGAAATGGAACAAAGGTGACTCTTGTTATGTTTTAGCAAAAAAACTGGTGGCATTTTGCCCTGTCCTAGAAATCTGTGGAACTCTGAACTGGAGATAGATGATTTTGAGTATCTGGCAGAAGAAATTTCTAAGCAGCAAAGCATTCAAAACGTAACTTGGGTGCTGTTAAAAGGATTCTGTTTTAAAAGGGAAACAGAGGATAAAAATTCAAAAAGTCTGCAGCCTGAGGATGCAGTAGAAAATAAAATCCCAGCTGTTGAGGAGAAATTCAAGCTGATGCAGAAATTTGTATAAGTAACAAGGAGCAAATGTTAATCCCCAAGACAATGGGTAAATGTCTCCAGGGTATGCCATAGGTCACATTTCCTGGAGTTATGTAGTAAGTATTTGTTTAATGAAAGTGTGACATTAGTAATTTTTCTTAGCCTTAAATTTCGCTTATAAAAAAGTAAACCTAATAATAGCATCTTTACAGTATTATGTGGAAGTTTAAAATAAGAACAATAATTGAAAGATATCAGGGAGCATTATTTTTGCACCTGCTATTTTAAAAGTGCATTTACTTCAAAATACTCAATATGTCATAGAGGTTAATGTGGTGTGGCTCTGTGTCCCAGCCCAAATCTCACGTCATATTGTAATCTCCAATGTCGAAGGTGGGGCCTTGTGGGAGGTAATTGGAGCATGGGAGTGGCTTCTCATGGTTTAACACCATCCCTCCTGGTGTTGTCACATATATTATTTTTCACTGTTAGATAAGTAAAGTAGGGTTATTATTTTTAAATCATACAGAAACTAATGTTTCTAGTAGTGTGTGGCTTTAAACTAGAGATCAGTGTTATTGCACATTCTGGGAATAGAGAAAAAAATTGCCAGGACAATGGGCAGAACAGATGTTCTACATAAAACAATGTTAATTAGCTATAGTATTCCCTCTGTCTGTCTTATCAGAAGTTGTCCTCCATTCTATACCATACAGATTCCTACCCAAATCAGATTTTGTTGACTTTGTAAAAGAGACAGCAAAAAGATGAGATATTTATAATACATATTAATTTGTGAAAATGAAAATAGTTCCGGTTCAATGCTTGTGTCTGATAACTACATTGATTTGTAGTTATTGCTTTAATATGTTATTATGAAAATTATCTTTCAATAGTAGAAAAATCAAATAAAAAAGAATGACAAAATGCAGATATCAATGTGTGTTTTAAAAAAAATATCTTAGGACTCTGATAATTAAACACAGTATATAAATTCATTTTCATTTGTTTTCATTTTTTTAAAAGTATGAACAAAAGTATCTTAAAATGTTTTGTGTTAGTCTGAGACAAAGTATAAATGTCTATGTAGACATTCACACGTTTGCTGCAATTGCATTCTATAATGGCTTTAAACTTTATTCTTCAAAAATTTAATAATATTTCAAATTTAATCACTTTTGTTCTGCTATTGTGCAGAATTACAGAGAAATATGCTTACTCTTAAGCTAAAGATCACATTTTCTTAAGAATGTGTTTTTAAAATTTTTATTTACTGGGAGATAAGTTCAAATGTGTATTCTGCATACAGTTTTGGTTTGATCTTTAAAAATCTTTTATTTAGAAAAACAACTATTTTAAGTAAATAAACTGAAGTTATAATGTTTTCAATGTTTTTATTTACATCATTTTATAATTGAAGATCTTGCTTATGAGAAATGTCCTAACTAAATTATCTGTTAATAGTGCAACATTTTAGAGCTCAGAAGACACTTTCAATTTAATCTAGTCTAATATCAGAGTCATTATATGAAAACAGTAACCTTAAGGAAAACATGACATGGGCTTCTAGAGTAGTTAGAGTATAATTTAGACCTGGGTAGCAAGCTCAAATTTTTTCAATGGTCAGAAAAGAAATATAAACCTGTGACAAATAGTGGAGGCAATGGGGCCGTGACTTGTCTTTGGGATGTGAATAGTGTATGTCAACATAAGTGCACTGAAATCTATTAACAAACAAATTAAAAATACAGACTATCAAAGTAGACAAGCAACATAAACTGAGCCAGTCATTCTTAATAATGCTGCTGGCCTGATTTGCCAATGAGTTTGACAGCTGTGACTTAGATCTTCCACTGACCACTCAGTCTCTTTCCAATATAACCTAGTTTCTAACATTAGGTAAGGAAATGTACTAGTTTTACTTAAAAGACTAAACCAAAAAAAAAAGAAGAGAAAAAAAAACCTTGCCAAATAGGTTTTGGAGATACCATATACACAGATGATCATTTACTGACTTTCAAATTTTGATAATGTTAAACTTAACTTGAGATCTGTGGTTTCTAAAGAGTGATGGTTAAAAAAAGCCCCAACCTGTGCATTCCTGACAAAACTACTGCAAAGAATTACCCTTCTTCATATGATTTGCAGATGACACCCTTGGTTCACTATGACAAGGCCAGACACACCCTTCAAATTCTCATTCTTGGCCTTAATAATGAACAGCTCAACTGTTTTTACCCTCTGAAAAATCTAGACTAAACACCTGGCTTGTCCCACTTCAGTAAAGCTTCTCTCCTTTCCTTAGGCCCCTGAACTCTGACTTATCATTTTGAGCCAGAAACACAGACATTCCCTAAGGAAGCCTGCTGAGACGCTGCTGAGCTCAGGGAAACACTCATTTCCTGTGGTCGCATCACAACACTCATCTCTTCCCACCTGCCTATTCCGCATTTTTCTAGCCTTGTTCGCTCTTCCCTATAAAAGAAGAGCCTCTCCTGAGATGTTTAATTGGAGGAAAAAAAGAAAAGGAAAAAGAAAAAGAAGACGTTTTTCTGCCTGACCTTGAAGACTTTTAAAGATCTTAAGGTAGGAACTTGCTCTCATTGCCATCAAGAATTCCCTTTACCTTCTTTTAATAGTCTTTTCAAATTGATTTTTTCTTATCTAATTCCAGATATGTATGACAATGTAAAGAATACTTTCAAAACTCAGATTTTAAAATTTTTGATTTCTACAGAAATACATGATTGAATGTCATTATATTTTATTTTGATTTTTTTTTTTTTTTTTTTTTTTTTTGAGACAGCGTGTTGCTCGGTGGCCCAGTCGAGAGTGCAGTGGCACCATCCCAGCTCACTGCAGCCTCTGCCTTCTGGGTTCAAGCTATTCCCATGTTTCAGCCTCTCACGCAGCTGGGATTACGGGCACACACCACCACGCCCAGCTAAGTTTTGTATTTTTAGTAGAAATGTGGTTCACCACATTGACCAAACTGGTTTCAAACTCCTGACTTCAAGTGATCCACCCGCCTCAGCCTCCAAAATTGCTGGGCCACTTTTGGAGGCGTAAGCCACCACGCCGGGCCAGTTTTATTTTTTTAACATAGTTTTTTATTTTAAAATATTTTAAAATGTATATAAAATGGTAACATTCATGTACTATGATTAGCTTTCTCAAACATAAACACTCTAGGATATTTATGTCAGTCTATATTTTTTTAAATAAAGATATTAAGAATAACAATTTAAAGGCTTCTGTATATCCCTATTGTTGCATAGAGGTAAATACCAGTCTAAATTTTGAGCTTATCATTTCCATGCCTGCTTTTTTATTTTTACTGGATACATATGTCCATACATAGTAAGAGAATTGTTCAGAATGTTTTTAAATTTTACATGAATTTGTCATAATTTATGTAACTCTCTGAAATATGACTTTTTAATTTAATGTTATATTTGGTAATGTTGCTCTAAACAGCTCTAGTCAATTATTTTCACTGTTTTCCATCATACAAATCTGTTTCTTTATTCTCCTATTAAATAGCATGCAGGTTTCCCCTCAACATTCACAGTATCTTACAAACAATGAGTCTTCTAGTATGTTTCACTATACATACTTATGTGTAAATATACTATTAGAGAAAAATACTTCAGGTGGAATAGTGGAAGACTAAGAACTGGATTTCCATATGCAGGTCTGCAATTTTATTAACTATTGTCTAATATCTCCCCAAATGGCTCTCATTAGATAAATTTTACTTGACTATGATACAGTTTTAATACACTGACGAATTCAACTTCTAATATTTTACTTAGTGCTAAATTTATGTCTATATTCATATTGAGGTTTTTTAATGTTATTTTCTGCTCTCACTTCTGTTCTTGTTTCTTTTATTCTAGCCTCATAAAATGAGTCTGGTAACATTTTCTTTTTATGTTTAATTTTAATTCTCTAAAATGTGTTGGAAAACACAGAAATTAACTGCAAGTTGGAGATCTGATAGAACATGAACATAGAATAATATATAACCAGTGACATTTGCAGGGCTATGAGGACTTCAAAAAATTAAATTTAAAAAATTGCAGTCTTAAAAATTATGCCAATTTTTTCCAAATAAATTTGACAATAAATATATTTACATAAAAAATGCCAGTTCTCCTCCATTTCAAATTTATAAACATAAGTTTGTTCATAGCAATTTTCTCATATTTCTTCTTCAATCTTTTAACAAATATTTCTATTCTCCCTTTTTATTGTATGGTGTTAATGTATGATAAATCAAATAAAGTTATTTTTTATATGGAATATTGAAGAATTCATGCAATTTAAACTGATAAACATCTATTTCTTTTTAAATAAGAGGATTTTTGGTTGTCTATTTTGTGTAGTGTTACTTAGTTTTCTATTTGTCCATATATATACATAGTTTTCTTCAATATATTTATTTATCCTATATTCTCTTACTTTATTAACAGATGTATCACATATTTCAAACTTATTAATGTAAATTCATCAAAAATGTAAAATCATATTTATTATTTTAGCTCTGCCCTGAATTTTTGTAAAATTGACACATTCGCCATTGTTTTATTCAAAAAGATGTTATATTTTCTACTATGATTTCTTCTTTAATCTGTGGGTTATTTAGAAATGTATTTTAAGTTTTTCAATGTGATTCTAACATAAAAATACATTTCCATTTATCAATGAGCAAACATACACAATTAGATTTTCAAATCAGATGCACACAATCCAGACATCTAACCAAGTATCAAACTCTACTAAATAATGTTAAAGATACAGGCAATCAAAAGGCTTAAACAAAGAGAGAGGTCCAGAACAGGTTGATCCTGTGTCTTTCCCAGTCAGAGAAGCCTTTGTGGCCCAGAATAAATGATCTGACGGTGAGGGTTGTGCAGTTTCTCATCTAGCAAGATCATTTTAATTATGAAATCTATTTTATACTTCAAACAGCTGTATAGCTTCACAGATCCTAGGTTCTATTTACTTTAAGCAATCCTTAGTCAGTGATGTCCTGCTAAGGGCATTTAAGAGGCAAGGCCTCCTCTTTGTAAAAAAATATCACTAAATATTGCTATTTACTTTAGAGGTGGAGTTGAAAAGATAAGGCCACTATGCTATGTAGGTTATAGGTTTATTTTTTATTTTTCATAAGACACCTCTCCCACTTCAAGTAAAGGGGGTGAATAGTTCCCAGGGCACTTCCTTCCTCTCATTTTAAATAGAATTGCAGTGTGCACTACATTGTTTTCTTGAACTATTATGAGTTGTCTTTGAGTTTCAATTATTTTTAATTTTTATTTTTATTTTTGAAACAGTCTCACTCTGTCGCCCAGGCTGGAGTGAAGTGGCGTGATCTACGCTCATTGCAACTTCCGCCTCCTGGGTTCAAGTGTTTCTCCTGCCCCAGCCTCCCAAGTAGCTGGGACTACAGGCCCCCACCACCATTCCCGGCTAATTTTTGTATTTTTGGTAGAGAGGGGGTTTCACCATATTGGCCAAACTGGTATCAAACTGTTGACCTTGTGATCCCCCCACCTCAGCCTCCCAAGAGTTTCAATTATTTTCAGCAAAAATTGTTGAAATTTTTGAAACAATAGATATATCCATATATATCTATATAAATAAGTTACACATGTATAAAATTGGATTTTCAAATTGTGCTAATTCTTACTAATCTTTCATCAAGATTGTATATCCCAAACAACTGTGAATTGGTCAATGTTTGCCTTCAAAAATTTTATATGTGGTTTGTATATATTTTTGAAGATACATTTTTAGAAGCATGGAACTTTATAGTAGATTGTTCTTTTTGTCATTTTGTAATATTCTCTTTTTACTTGTTAGTTTTTAATATGTGAGTAATTTTGGATTATTAATTGCTGCCTATAAAATGGCTCATGCATTTATTTTCATTTTTCCATAGGTTTTACATGTGCTTTGTTATATTTTTAAGCCAAACTTCTCATCTTTTTTAAATAGGTAATTAAGCATTCTTTCATTTATTGTAATTACTGATATAATTAATGTTAGTTTAATTAATCTCATTTTGTGCTGTATACCATCCTTTTCTGTTTTTTCCTCCTTTTCTTCCTTGAATTGGTAATTTTTTTCATATTAAATATTCTATTTTAATTTGAAATATAATTTTTGTTTGTTTTTTTCAGACAGAGTCTTGCTCTGTCACCAGGCTGGGGCGCAGTGGAGCAATCCTGGCTCACTGCAACCTCTGCCTGTCGGGTTTAGTGATTCTCCTGCCTCAGCCTCCCAAGTAGCTGGGACTATAGGTGGGCGCCACCAGGCCCAGCTAATTTTTGTATTTTTAGTAGAGACAGGGTTTCATCATGTTGGCCAGGATTGTCGAGACCTCTTGACCTAGTGATCCACCCGCCTCGGCCTCCCAAAGTGCTGGGATTACAGGCATGAGCCAACCACAGCCAGTCGAAATACAATTTTTAGAAATTGGTATTAAAGTTTTATCATGCAAAACTATCTAATGGTATTTTTTTCTGGCATTTTGGTTATTATTTTCATCCACTGCCTGACTTAACAAGAACTATCACTTACTCTAGCTGCTCATTTAACGTTTTTCATCCTTCATCTTATTATTGTTCAGTATTTTAGAATTTAATTCAAAATAATTATTTTTTTGAAATATGTACAGTTAAATTTATTATTTTTCAGTGCTTAACAATGTTACTTGTAACTGATTATTTCTGTCCTCTCACATACTTATCTTTTAATGTTGTAGTAACATTTAAACTTTTTCTCTGAAGGTTTGATGATTGAGTCATCCTGTCAAAATATATTTATAATGGACAGATTAACAGGAGAAAAGGTATGCAAAACTGATTAATGTGCACATGGATAAAGGTGGTTTCCAAATATGAGACTGGAGGAAAAGTCAGATGGTTGAGGCTTAAAGAATATTATGAGGGGCAGTAAGTGATTTTCAAGAGAGATAAGCAAGCCCAAACAACAGACAATAGCCAAGGACAAAGGTCCTCTGAGCTCTGTCAGGAGCAAGTGGTGGGAAGTTAAGGGGTGGAACTTCGCCATGAACAAAAGTTACCTGATCATGCAGTTAAAGTATCCCAGGTAATCTCTAGCACTGTCTCAGAAGAATAGCTGGAAATGATGTCTTAGCCAGGTGGTAGTTAATCTTTTCTGATAATTTGATAAGAATTCTAGGGAGATGGTCTAAGACAATTGCATTCTTTTGAAAGTTTTTCTCAAACAGATAAGAGAACCAGAGAGATTCCCTGCACTTGGGAGAAAGAAAAAAGAGAAGGTTAGAAAGTCCTTGATTCTCACGTATCTTCTAGGCCTTCTAATTGCCTGTAATTATTTAAAGTGTTTAGATTTGGGGTTATTTTTCGATGTGCCCCAATAATGTTTACTTAGATGAAGTGATTTTTGGTGTTAAATACTAATTTTTATGCAAATACCAAAATGTTATTATTTTCCCATGCATGACAGGTAATTGTATGCTATAAGATTGTAAGTTGACAACAGTTTTCCCTATATTAAGTTAGAGATCTATTTTTTTGGAAGTCAATTTATTTAGGTATATAATTTACATGCAAAATTTGACCAATTTTAAATATAAAATTTGATGATTTTGATCAATGTTTCTTTCATCAATTCCAATATTTCCCCTTGTACTCTTTTCAATCGATTGTCAACCCTTACCCCAAGCCTCTGGCAACAGCTGATTTGCTTTCTGTTGCTAAACATTTATCTATTCTAGAATTTATTAAATGAAATTACTCGCAAGGTGGCTATTTGTGGCTGCATTATTTTACTTAGCAGGATGGATTTTTTTCCCTCTAGTTGTCTATCAGTTATTTGTTTCTTTGTATTGCTGATCAGTGCTCTATTGTAAAACGTAACTACAATTTGTTCACCCCTTGACTAGTAGATGACATTTAGGTTGTCTCCAATTTGGCATTCAATTAATTTTGATATATATGAGGGAATAAGAAACGTTTATTTTTATGCACAGGGATACTCAATTGTACTGATATCACTTAATGAAAAGAATCTTCCTAAATTTCATTACTTTGCCCCTAGATCCAATATTAATTTTCTATATGAGTGGGTTTATTTCTGAACTCCATTTTGTTTAACTCATCCATATGTTTTGTTCTTACGTTCATCTCACATTTAATTTACTCTAGCTTTACAGCCATCTTAAAAACAAGTAACGTAATATTCCAAATTTATAATATAAAAAATGCTTTCAATACAGGAGCTAGAAAAATTATTTAGGCAGAGAGTAAGGGGAACAGAGTCCTTGGCAGAATTTCCCTTTGAACAAAAAGCAGCCCCCCAAAATAATATCTTTTCTAAGAAAGAGCAACCTGAACAACGGAGCTGCAAACATAGATAAGCAACCTCGAAGACTGCACAGGTGAATGCCAGTAGCTGTGCCAAAAGGAAAAGGTTACCTGAGGGCCAGGCCGGTACAACCCGGAGGCTCCATCTTCCCTTTTCTTTGTCACCTCGCGTACAGTAAACAGGCAACATGGTGCTGCCCAGGAAGCGAACATAGCACGGGCCAGGAAGCAAACACGGCGCCGGCCGCGAAGCAAGCCGCCTGTGCAATTAAGGAATAGGGTGGGGGCAGCCAGTTTCCTAAGCACTATGCACATAGCACATATATCCCTAACCAGTTTTTTATGCCTCATGAAAATGACACACTTGGTCCGACCAATCTTTTGTGCTGTACGTAAATCAGAAACCACCTCCTCGAGGCCATCTTTAAAACCCTCTTCATTCCGCTGGGAAACCAGCAACCCGTTTCTCCAGCAGCCCTCTCTCTGCAGCAAGAGCGAGATTTTCTTTCTCTCTCTCTTTTTTTTTTTTTTTTTTGAGACGGAGTCCTGCTCTTGTCGCCAAGGCTGGAGTTCAGTGGTGCAATCTCGGCTCCATGCAACCTCCGCCTCCCAGATTCAAGCGCTTCTCCTGCCTCAGCCTCCCGAGTAGGTGGGATTACAGCAGCGTGCCACCACACCCCACTGATTTTTTTTATTTTCAGTAAAGAGGAGGTTTCACCATGTTGGCCATGCTGGTCTTGAACTCCTGACCACAAGTTATCTGCTGCCTCAGTTTCCCAAAGTGCTGGTACGGTCGTGAGCCAACATGCCTGGCCTGAGATTTTTATTTCTTTCGCCCGTTAAAGTTCCTCTCTGAACCACACTTTTTTTTTTGTCTTCGTGTCCTAGTTTTCTGTGGCTCTGAGACAATGAATCTCAGGTATTTATCCCAGGCAATAATGCCACTTCACTTTGACTACTTTAGGTATAAATTTTAGGCTCAGCTTTTGCACTTCTATAAAAAGAGCTTGTTGGAATTTTATAGGTATTTTACTGAATCTGTAAATCAATTTGGGAAGAATTGATATATTAACGACATTAAGTCTTTAAGAACATTGAGTCTGTCTTCATTTATTAAGATCTTACTAAATTCTTTCAGCAATATTTTATAGATATTAGTGAAAGATCTTGAATATTTTAAATGTATTGCTTTGTATAAAATGTTGTTGATGCCTTTTAAATGGTGTTTTTAAAACTATTTTGACTATTGTCTGTTTTAGCATCAGAATTTTTACATATTTTTGAATAGTTTTATACATGTTCAATTGGCTGGTTCATTTTTTATGTTTGTGGTTTTCTTTCTCTCTGTCTTATTCTTTCAGTATTTCTTATTTCACTTTTTTTTTTTTGGAAACTTATCACCCAGCGTCCCCCATGTCCCACCCCGTTTTATAATGTTGTTTTGGATCCTTGTCTTCTTTTGATGTAACAAATACAGTTATTTATTGAATGGGGAATTGAGTTCATACTCTGAAGGCAAGCCTGTTTCTATGTCTTATTGCCTCCTGATACATAGAGCTTTCTGTAAACAAGACCAAGCCTATGGTTGGACTGGGAATTGTATTTAATCTCCATTCTAGAGCATGGGCCAACTCCACCCTAAACTCAGATTTCGAACTTTGAACTTTACTCCTTCACCTCCTATAGAGCATCTTTAGTTTCTGTTGCCTCTAGAATGTCAATAATCCAGCCACTACTGCCGATTCCTTACAAGGAGCCCACCGTTATCTATGTGTAGTAAAATTCAGTTCCTTCTTTGTTTAGTTGTTGGTCCTCTTTTTCTCTTCTTTGCTCAATTTGCTTTAGCCATATTTAAAATTACCTGTCATTGGTATATATTTCTAGCAAAACATATGTATCAAACCATGAACTTCTGGCATTGTGCTCTCTGTAAGTTCCACTACATACAATTCTTAAATTTCTATATCAGATAATTATAGACTATCATATCTTGAGCTTCAGTAAAGAATTTCTGGTTCAAGTAAAGGCATTCAAAATCAAATTAGCCTTGCTTCTGACATCTAATGTTACTTTGAATCCCAGACTCTAAGAAATTATACTCTTACTATTCTATTGCTTTTTAGTTGCAACAATTGAGGCTTAGACAGGCAAGTGATATTTTTTTTTTAAAGATCACACTGTTCTTGCTTCATAGAGGAAAGACTAAAGAAAATCTTGAGGTTTCCTTGGTGGGTCTACATGCTATGATATTAACCCAAGTCCATTGACATTTGCGACAGAACAGAGCCCACTGCAGGACAAGAGAAAATAATATCTGGCAATTAATGTCTCCATAATTCTTGAGTATAAGGCAAGAAGATCCATATTTTCCTGTGGAAATCACAATTATGAGAAAGGAAGAAATATAAAATAATAAATATTAAAAACAATTAGAATCCTATAATTTTTATGGCCAGATTAAAAAAAACAGAATATGTATTTTCTAGTGTGCAGAATTTGAAATGTGAAAAAAATTCAAACAAAATGTTATTTGGTTTATAATATATTTCTAAAGCAGTTGGAATGAATGCTTATCTTTGCATTGATTAAACTCACATTTTGGGTAGTCTTCGTAAAGCTGAAGTTTTAAAGTCATCTGAGTTTTCTTTCTTATTACTAAAGGTGAGCCTTATTAGTATGCTTCCTTAAATTATCTCTTAAATTGTAATACTTCTGTGGAAATTCTATAATTCTGCATATATAAACAGAAATGTATTATGAGAAGGTTATAAAATTTCAGAAATATGCTTAAAAAGTAAACATAATTTTGAAAGCTCAAATGTATTAAATAAAAGCAATTGTCTTTAAGATGGATTCCACTCTATTCTACGGAACACTTTAGTATTATTTGGGTTTTCTCTCTTCCATGAAAATGAAGGCTCATGTGTTGCAAATAAAACAAATGACTTACCCAAAATAACTTAGTTGCCATGTCTACATAGTGCATAGAAACTGGCAATTTTTGGTGGAAGGTAGGTGGTATGCACAGGAAATCCAGAATATGCTAGCCAACACTTTGTTTTTCTTAATATCTTCTCATTTATTTGGGTGAAAATGGAAACAGAAGGGCAAAACTTGATGGTGGTAATGATTAGAACTTAATTGTTTAGTAATTATATATACCTGTATAGTACTGCTTAGAATATTCTTATTAAAGTGAAAGCACATGACTATCTGTTCTTCTTGAATTTACTGTTGATATTCATTGTCACTCTAAGAAAATTTCGGTAGAAAAATTAAAAGAAAAAAACATTATTTTTTGTAGATATTTAGGGAGTACTAATACTTTGACAATGCTTTATGTAACTTTTCCGTTATCCAAACAGCAGAGTAGGCCTGAGTGGGTGCTTAATAGACATGATTAATTGGATCTGTAAGTATCTGTATTGTCACTTACTTTGCTCCCTCTCCTTAAAATTCCTTTCTCATTCCAGCCAGCTTAGAAAATGTCTAATTAACTTTTGACACTCAGATACGATTATTAATCTCTCCCTCAGACAAATCTGACCACGCCTTCCTTATTGTGCCAGTTAATCATAAGTGTCTACTGGTGAAAATATTATTTGAAGAGGAAAAACATTTCCTTCATTGTTATATCCAAAGCATGAATATTGGTACTGTAGACATTAATAGTAGGGAGATAAGTCATAAAAATATCTTTTCTCGTTTACTGTGTTTTATGATCAATAGAGAGAGACATCTTGGTTGTGCATATTGAATTGATTACATAGTAATTTTAAAAATGGTGTGCTGCTGAAGTCAAAACACGTATTGATTTTGAATGGTTTCATATGTTAAATATATTAACATAATCATAAATTAGATAATGAATTAAATACAAGATTCATCAAAATCTCATATAGAAAAAAAGTCTTAAAAGTAATGGAATAAACTATATTCCCACAGAATATATAAGTATACATTTAAATTCCTATGAAATAAATTTTATGCAAGTGTGACCTTGGAACTTTAGTTTAAAAATATATACAATTCTAAATTACTTATTACTTTATAAATATGCTGTGTCTATATATAGATAAAACAAATTGGTAAAAGAAAACATTTTAAATAGTCTGTCATGTACATGCAGATATTTCTCTTTTTCTAAATGTTTGAAGGACCATAGTTTAAGAAATTACATTAGAAGCCTCAGCATATTTAGTAATTATACATTATTGTAGAAGTCACAGAACCCTCTGAGTTTCTCTTCCTCATTCTATAAATTTCCAGGGCACTTTAAAGATTAAATGTATATAGGCACTATTTGTAAAATGTTATATTATTATTATTTTTAAATTCAGATCATGAAAAATCATGAATGAATAATTAAGATAAATTTAGTTTAAGCATACTTTTATTGTTTTTTATAGGAATGACATGTTTTAGAAATGCCACTAAAATTTCATGTTTTAGCCAAGTATATGTTTCTAATAATTATAATAATTTTTCACTTAATATGTTTTGCAATTTTTCTTTAGAATGAAAATATTGCTCATTACCTACATTCATCTCAGAAATACAGTTTCTAAAATATTTCTTTGCCATTTTCTTTATTTCTCAAATTGCATTTTACAGATTATATTTTCATGCTGTACTAGAGAACAACAACATAACTGTAAAAATATTTGGAAGGGGAAATTAATAAGTGAATTTATATGCTGTATTAATTCAAGATAACTTTAAGTCAAGTTTTGTGTGTGTGTGTTTTAAGGTTATATATTTGAAGGATTTGCCTTATTTAAATGTTAAAATCAGTTTGACAATAATTATTATGTTCATATACATAATTTTAGTTTTGTTACAATATTGGTCAAAAGTGAAAAGGGAGCTTTTAACACATCATTTAGAATATAGGATTAGAATTTACATATGTATTGTTGAAGTGACAATGACTTACCCTTTTTTATGTTATCTCTTTATAGTATCTGAGAACATTATTTTTCAGAAGAGATAAAACCATTTGAGATGGACTTTCTATTGCAATCATTGATAGTTTGTCCATATGTCATCATACTTTTAGGCCATTTCAAATTTCAGTTAGGCCAGTGTTAGTTTAATATTACAGTGGTAGGTTATATTATTCAGGCATATTTGTTCACTACATTTTTACAGCATTCCATTGATTACTTAGACTGCTTTTGTCCATAGTTACAGAAAACTTAAAATGACTTAAAAGTAAGAAACTTGATTAGCTCATACAATTGCAATTCAGATGTATAAGAGGCTTTTTTGGATTTAATCCAGCCAGTGTGGTCTCATTTCTGTAATTTTGTGTGTATCTCCCTGCTCTTGGATACCTCTGTTTTTTTTTTTGTTTTGTTTTGTTTTGTATGTTTTGTTTTTTGTTTTTTTGTTTTTTTGGTTTTTTTGAAATGGAATCTCACTTTGTTGCCCAGGCTGGAGTGTAGTGGCATGATATTGGTTCACTGTAAGCTCTTCCTCCTGGGTTCAAGTGATTCTCGTGCCTCAGCCCCCAGAGTATCTGGGACTATAGGGATATGCCAACATGTCTGGCTAATTTTTGTATTTTTAGTAGAAAAGGGGTTTCACCATGTTGGCCAGCCTGGTCTCAAACCCCTGACCTCACCTGGTCTGCCCACCTCAGCCTCCCAAAGTGCTGGAATTATAGGCATGAGTCACTACGCTGAGGCCTCTGGGGTACCTCGTGATCATTCTTGTTCATAGAAAAATGGCTCTAGCTTCCCTAAGCCTTTCACTTGCATATCTAGCAAATTAAGACCAATTTCTTCTTCCTGGCTTTCTTTTAACAGTGGGGACATTTATCCATAATCTCTATTATGTTTCTCCTTGGTTATTCATGATCCTAATTGGGTCATTTACCCATTCATGAACTAACCTTTAGGCTTAAGTCTGGGTTTCTGACTGATCATCAACAAAGGAGATGACTGATCAAAATTACATGAGTTTTAATCATGACCTAGTGCATGAGATCAGACCAAAATATAAGCTATCTTCAAAATATAAGGCAGCTGAACAAAAAAGAAAGGCCTACAATGTTACTGGGATATAATACTTGCTGCAAGTATTAACTGTTTACAAAATACTTTCACATCCGTTATCTCACACTATATGAGAGTTCTACATGTTGCCCCTTTGCAGTTGCCCTGAGAATACATATGTTAACTCTTCCAACCCTATAATCCTTATCAGCGTTATATCCCATGTAATAGTCTCTTAAATATCTTTGGAGTCCCAGAAAATCGTGTATTTCACCAAATGGCAGGCATGAATATACAACTTGTTTCTGTATTTACTGAAAAATAGTTAAAAGATAAACATTAATCTTTCTATAAAACTTATTTTCATTAATGAAAAAACCCAGTCATTCATATAATATTATCCATTTAAAAAATGCACAGTTTCCATATCCTAAGGCTAGGACTTTGCATACCAAATTACCAGACTGAAGCAGAGCTTATTTAACCATTAGAGCCATGTGAAAACCGGGACAGATTTCTACAGCATTCTTTTGGTTGCTAGATATATTTAAATTGGCACTATAGTAGCAAGATCACCTGTGTAGTTTTCCTGATTTATGGATGTAGATTGATGTTTTTCTGTGGAATCTCACTTTACTATTTAGTCATTAGAATATATGCCTCTTATCTTACTTATTTTTATACTCCAAACAAATACTCTGAATCACTGCCAGAAACAAATATCTTCTTTATGTTATAGGTTTTGCTCTATTTGTTTTCTCAAAGTCATAAATTTAGTAAAAGATGCAAACTCAGCTCTTGTAATATGGCACATAGATAATCCATCTTTGAGCTTAGAGAATCCATATGTGCACTAATGTCTGATGATTAAAAACCGCAACAAAATCAACAAACAATTTAGCAATTTTAAGCCTCTTACATTCAGAGAAACAAAATCACTCTGATAGTCAAGACCAAAATTCATATTATTTCTGTATAGAAGAACCCAGGGAGTGGAGAAATGTTATGTTAATAGTAACTCAGTAAATAATTCTTTTTAAAGAATGAGTATAATACCTTTCTGTTGTTCACCTAATGAGCAACACACAATTGCCCAAAGTCTTATATATTGAAGATTAAAAGGGAGAAACAAAGTTTTGAAACTTGGTAATTTAATTGACACAAGCATTTTCTTAATAATAGTTCTCACATGAGAAGGTTGTGGTGTATTAGCAAACATCTAACAGTATGTGCTTTGATAAGCAGTGCTACTTTTAAGGAATCAGGTTAACTCTGTCTTTTACTCCTCGTTTGAACTATATATTGGAGATGAAAATTACTAATACATATGCCAGCCCATTACCTTTCTGTTCCCTGTTATTGAAGGGAAGGACGAGAGCTTCAGAGTGGACTACTTCCCTCTGTTTATCTCAGACTATACTAGGAACTGGTTGTAATTGTGACTAACTTGGAAAGTTGGCTACATCTCTAACTGTTCATTCTGGCATTTGTGAAACATTTTACAGTGGTGGCTGCTTCTGTTAACTACCTGCCTTGTAGCCTCTCATTTGTCAGTTCTCATGAAAAATAAATGGCTTGTTATCACACAATGTGTGACCGTCATCACCCTGCCCAAACATTTTAGTTGTAACCTATGTGATTTCATAGCTGAATTGTTTTTGTTCTTTAAGTGATGTGGGTGTCTGCATGCCAATGATTTTCAATTTCAGTATTTCTTATTTCATTGGAAGTGGTCACCTATGGTGTTTTTAAGCACTTTGACTAGAGATGAGTCAAATACAAGTGCAGTAATTTAAAGCTGTATGCAGACAATTACATAGTTTTCAAAAAATTAAAAGCATAATTATTTTATTGACATAGTTAATGAAAATTCACACTGTAACTTAACAATGGGGAAATCTACATAACCATATATAAATTTATAATATATTTTTTGTAATATACAGACATATTTGGCCCTCTTTCTCTACTTGTTGGGTACATAAGAAAGAGATATATAGTGTTTCTAATATAAATGCCTTTAAGTTTTTCCTATATAAAACACATTTATTTTTTAAATATTATATATATATATATATATATATAAATTAATTTTGATGTTTACTGTTTTCCCAAGCAACTTTGATTCCACTTTTTTATACTAGTCATCTCATAGTTTCATATTACTGGTATGTTTAGGATTCAGTAATATGCGTCCTTGCTTATTATCTTTGTGCTTATTTGTGAAAGAATAAGTCAACTTTGTTTTCGAATTTTGATTTCTATTTTTAGTCATCGCTTATGGTTTTTTTCTTTAGTTTTATCAAATACTCAAGGTTTTTAAAAGTTAAATAGTGTTGTAAATCCCGGAACTTATGCATTTTGAGTGTGAGGCCTCTGTGTTTCTGGCGTACTTTGCCTTGCAGAGACCAGGGGCCAGCAGGTGCTAGGCATCTGTGTCTCAATCATTCATAGGTGCTGCTAAGTATGTCTTTGACTTTCAATATGTAAAACATTGTTAAATTATGGAAAGACATGGAGATGATGGAATTTTAATTCCCATCAAATTTCCCATTCAAATTTTCCATCACTATTTCAAACATTATTTTTACTTCTTTTCTTTTTTTTTTTTTTTATCTTTTGAGATGGAATCTTGCTCTTGTTCTGTCACCAGGCTGGAGTGCAGTGGTGTGATCTCGGCTCACTACAACCTCCACCTCCCGGGTTCAAGTGATTCTCCTGCCTCAGCCTCCCAAGTGGCTGGGACTAAAGGTGTGTGCCACCATGCCCAGCTAATTTTTGTATTTTTAGTAGAGATGGGGTTTCACCATGTTGAGGATGGTCTCAGTCTCTTGACCTCATGATCCACCTGCCTCAGCCTCCCAAAGTACTGGGATTACAGGCATGAGCCACTGCGTCTGGTCATATTTTTACTTCTTTTATAGTTTCACCAGAGAGAGAACAAGAATCCTGATAACTAACAGCTCCCACTAATGTTGATTGGCTACTGAGCATATCATGTTTTGAAGAAGGTATAAACACAACTCTTGAGGGAGGACAACTTCCAGTCTAGTTAAGCTAAAGTCTATTAAAGACATATATTTCACAATATGAGACAGTCTTTATGATGATTGTCCTAATGTCTACTTGTAGAAAAAAGTGAGACCCTTCAAACTAGAAATTGGATGGATGCGATTATGAGATTTTGAAATAATAAGTAGACTGCATGTTTAAAAGAAAAAAAAGTCTTTTAGACTCATTATCTAATTATTATCTAATACATTTTGTAACACAAAATTTATTGCTAGAACCAATTACACTGATATAACCAGGCAGGTAAAATGAACTGAAACCACAAGGTAAGGGGATACTTACATCCACCTTATACTATAAATTTATGTAAGTGTCGATCCTGGGTAGTAGGCGGAAATGCCTGTAAGTAAGTCACTATCCTACCTCCCAAAAGCTTATTTTATTTTTTATAGTATATTCAGATGATGAAATAATTCTGAGTAGGTTCATTTTGTTTGACCTACCAGCATCTGATGAGCTTTGCTGCTGCTATTTTAAATTAGAATTAAAGACATAAACGGAGTAAGATGTGATGGCAGCCTCTACATATTCTGCAGAAATATGAAGTGAAAAATAAAACATCAGTTTGATTATGAAACAATCATTATTAAATTTTCTTTACAGGTTACAGAAAGACAAACATAAAATCACACACAATAACTACACTGTCACCACCCTAATCCCCCATCGTTTCATATAAAGATAAAAAATAAATATTTTTGGTGTTTCAAATGTTGTGAAATCATGAAACTTTTGTCAAAGCCTAATGACTTGGCCAAATTCTGCGTATAGTTTTAAGACCTAGTTTATATTCTACTGGGTTTATGTTCTACTGGGTTTTTTGTTTTTAGTATTGACAACATGCTACTGGGGACGCATAATAGATTTTGTTTCACAGTCACTTTGCTCACCCTTCTTGAAGCACACAGATTCTCTCCATACAGGGCTATCTGAGACTGGGGGAGAGTTAGTCTAGGCAATGCCAGGTTATCTTTCCTACTCTCTTCAATGTGCCTTTCTTTGTTATTATGTTAAAAGCAGGTACTATGATCATTCATCTAATTTTTTGGTTCTTATTAAGGTGCTTTCTTGCATGAATAGTTGTTCAGTTTAGTGTTCTTGCAGGGGGATGATACTTGAGGATTCTATCTGGCCGTCTTGTTTCCCATATTCTACTTTTTGTTGAATCTCCCTTTACTAGGGCAATGTTTCTAGCTATCTTGTACCTGTGATTATTCTTTCAATTTCCCTGCTAATCATAGTATGTTGCCTTTATGCATGTGTAGTCTCAGTATTTGTCATGTATTTCCAAAGAGATACTAACTTTTGTAGGGGAATGAGCTATGTCACTTATGTCTTCTATATCTTTCCATGCCGCCCATAGAGTGGCAACCACATAGAAAATAGAATGCTAAGAAAATATTTGAATGATGTGCTGATTGTCTGATGAATATTTATGTACACATATTTCATACGTTAATGAGCTATGTTAACAGTATGCTTATAACTTGCATTTGACCATGAAATCTCAAGAAATTTCACACTCAATAATAAGAATAAATGGGAATATCCCCTTGTAAAATTTTAGACATCTGTGTTGTCATCACATAAGAGACCCTAAAATCCTGTGGTTAACTTCTGATTATAATAAACTTGATGCTAGTGAGCTTCACTTTTACCTTCAAATGGAGAAAATTTAAAGGAAAAAGACTTCCTTCTTTTTTCTGGTTTCTATGTTAACTGCTATATATTTTCCCAGGAATTTTTTTAAAGCCTCTAACTTTGTGGATTAGACTAGAATATGTGAATTATTGATCCCATGGATAACAACCTCAATGTTCTAATTAAAAGTTTATGGCTTGAGATTATGTCCTTTGCAGGACATGGATGGAGCTGGAGGCCATTATCCTCAGCAAACTAACACAGGAACAGAAAACCAAACACCACATGTTCTCACTTGTAAGTAGGAGCTGAACAATGAGAACACATGGACACACGGAGGGGAACAACACACACTGGGGCCTGTCAGGGGTGCAGGGGGAAGAAGATCATTAGGATAATTAGGTAATGCATTTGGGGCTTAATACCTAGGTGATGGGTTTATAGATGTAGCAAACCACCATGGCACATGTTTACCTGTGTAACAAACCTGCATGTCCTGCACATGTATCCTGGAACTTAAAATAAAATAAATAAATAAATAAAAGTATATGGCTAATCCTTACACACTTAATACATTTCTTCATTTACATATAGTTTGTAATTCATATCTTAACATACTGCCACCCTCAGCATTGTTATACCAATGTGCTATCAAAATAAATGTTTATTCAGCTATTCCCTTCCATACGCTTTTAAATTCTTATCTCTACTATTGTCTTTTTCCTCCGTTTTTATTCTTTCTTCTTTACTGTTTCTCTTTTTTGCTGTCTGATCTTCTAGCACCTTTTTTCTTTTACCATATATTATATTCCTAGGTAGTGCAAATCCTGTCAACTCTTGTCTATGAAGCAGCCATTCTTTTAATTCTTTGCTTTCCTTAAAAACAAAAACAGACAAAAACTAGTGCAAATTCTAGTGTTAAATTTCAAAATGGTTCAATGTCACTTGTGTGGATTTTGCCCTTGAGGTGCTGACTGTCTGGTAGGACAGATGGGGCATACATATAAATTAAATATAATACAAATTCTCAGTGATAAATGCCACGAGAAATTACTGATAAGAAATTTCCCACATACAAACCACCTTTTTGCAATCTTTCTAATCATAATTCTGAGTCACCTCTTTACTAAACTACATGATTTATTTTGCTTTTGCATATTTTCACAAAGATTCCTCTCCTTTACTTTTAACTGAAAATTTATCAGTAGTTAGCGTAAGACATGAGAAACTATGAAATGTTTAGGAGTAAGGTCTTGAAATATCCACATCTGATCTGAGATAGGGTATCTGTGTTTTGAAAGGTTTCAATCAGAAGGAGGCATCCCTGTCCAAAGGCTATTGCAGTGGTGCAGCAGAAGAAAACAAGCAAATTAGCTAAAGTATATGGTAAAAAGAGAAAATAACATATTAGGACCAATTTGAATGGTAAGTGTAAAATAGACTTATTTTTCTCGTTTCTTCTTTAATAGTTCTCTTATCCAAAGGCAAAACTCCTTAGAAGGAAGGAGTGGACGTGACATGTCTGAAAAGAAAGCCAAGACTTAACTATATTCAAGACTAATGGGCTAGTGCTGATGAGCAGAATGGTGGGAACATATTAAAATGTCTACTAGCACTGTTCTGTTCAGAATGGCCTCTCTCCCACTTGGCCCGCATGATCACTGTGGAGCTATTATCTCTGAGCAATGCTGTTCTGCCCATACAACCACACTCAATCTGTTCAAAGATGGAAGCTCAACCAAATGTCCCAAGGTCCTCCCTGATGATTAGAATATGGATATAGAACCATTTTCCACCGTTGGGTATCTACACTAAAAGATGACACCTGTTTTTGCTAATGGTTTTATGAGAATGAAGACAGTAAGGTTCATAAGAAACATAGAGCAGTTACTTCTGGAGATAGGATCCCATGCTGTGCCAAATGGGGTCACAACAAAGGGAGGGAGAGATGGAGGAGGCAAGGGCAGCCTTGGATATAGGAATAAATTGCATCTCACAGTTTTTCAAGATTCATGTCTATACTTATTTTTATTTATTTTTTTGAGACAGAGTCTTGCTCTTGTCACCCAGGCTAGACAGCAGTGGCACAATCTCAGCTCACTGCAACCTCCACCTCCCAGGTTCAAGCAATTCTCCTGCCTCAGCCTCCCAAGTAGCTAGGATTATAGGTGTCCACCACCACACCTGGCTAATTTTTGTATTTTGAGTAGAGACAGAGTTTCACCATGTTAGCCAGGCTAGTCTCAAACTCCTAACCTCAAGTGATATGACAGCTTCAGCCTCCCAAAGCACTGGATTACAGGCATGAGCCACCATGCCTGGCAACATCTATAATTACAATAAATTCCTCTTACTTCCTTAAACAAAATCAAGCTGAATTTCTCCTGCCTGCCAACCATGAGAGCAGAACTTCCACAATTATAAAGGAAACCTGCATATAAAAATTATCAAACAAAATAATGAGTCCTTTTGGTACTTTCAATCTCTTTGCTTATAAAAAGGTAATTGTTTTCTCTAGGTTTATTTGTGTCTTAGTTACTTCTCTACTCTGTATAGGCTGTGAAATTATTTTGAGCAGGCATAGTAGGTTTTGGACATACCTGATTACATTGAAGAAATGGTCCTGTTAGATAAATTTATTGTAATTAAATAATGTCTATTTGGATGGCATATAGAAAAGAAAAACACAACTGCCATATTCAAAGACAACAAATAGAACTTATGTTTAATATAAATTAGAGTGTAGGAAAATTAGCCCATGATGAACTTAGGAAGTTGATGCAAAATGTGGCATAATTTGTCTTTTTTCTCTGTTATAACCAGACATGCCTAATAATAATAAACTAGAGGCTTTGGTAAAGGTTTTTAAGAGAAATTGAATTGAATTAATATGGCTTTAGTTATAAAAGAGCATTTCATAGTTTTCCTGAGTCAGTACACATTCCATATTCTCTCATATTTTCTATCTTCATTGACCTTTTAAAATTCAAAACAATTCTAGGACATTTCAAAACCCTCAATGGTCACAGATTATTTTAACTATTTCACTAGTAAATGTTCATCACAACTGTTTGTCAAAACATAAACTTATAAAGTATTATTGTCCTCTTTGGAATATTTATTATTATGAAGTAATCATGTTCATTATTATATAAAATATATTTTTTCTTTGTTTAGGAATAATCATTATGTTACTAGTAACTTTCATTCAACCTGATTGCTATTCTCTGAGCTTGTTATATAGTGAAATTAATATATATCTATAAGATATTATGTATTAATGTGGGTTTGGGGGGGGTTGCTGCTCACTCACAGGAGTTGGGTACATAAAAGTTTGAGGAACATATGATGAGTAGGTGCAAAAATTGGGACCTAACCCATAACTCTCAAGACAAGCCTAACCCCTAACTCTGAAGACAAGTTAAAGATTCTCAGTCAGAAAGTGGAAGTGGAGATATAATGAGAAAGAAGTTGATGGGAGACACGAATAGTTTTTTCTAAGTAGACTGGAGTTGAGTAAATAGCCATAGATTCACAAGTTATCCTCTCGTGGGTTCTATCATCAGTACCCAGTTCCTGCACAACACAACAGTTGGAATACAGAAACCATCAGCCCTCACCTGAATGGGTCATATGATGTGTGTTTCAAAGAACCATTAGTTTTCTTTCTAGATGGACTCATGAAGACCCTCTTGGTGACAGCCAAAAAGTCACATAATATTATTGCCTTGTTAGAGTGATGCTTATTGGTAGCTTTAGATCTAACTAGGCCCTGTGGTTGGCTGAAAAAAAAATGTTCCCAAAGATAAACTCATCTTCCAATCCCTTGAACCTGTGATACCTTATTGTAGAAAAGAGTCTTTGCCAATGTAATCAGTTACAACTCTTAAGTGAGAAGATTATTCTGGTGGGCCCTAAATAACATGTCAAGTATCCTTCAAAGAGAAAGCTAGAGAGAGACTGGACAGACACACAGAGCAGAAGCCATTGTGAAGACGAAGGCAGGGATTGAATGGACATAGCCATGGGTCCAGGAATGCCAGCATCCCTCAGAAGATATCTACAGATGTATATGTGCATGTATATGAAAATAATATTGCATGTTTGTTTACAGGGAGCAAAAGAACACATTTACTTTTGATCCTCAAGAATAATGATATTAAGAAATACTGTTCTAATACATTCAAATTTCTCTGTAACTGTATCACTCTGTACTCATTTGAAGGGAAGTTAGGAAAGTATGCTAAAATGCTGAGAAATGTTTTTTTTCCTCTTCATTTCTTTATGTATTCAGATTGAAAAGACACTGCAGTAGAGTAAGAAAACATAATCTACCCATGGCATCTAGGCACTCACAATTCAAGACAATTATATACTCTAGGATGTCTAAAAATAACAGATTTGCCTGAAAAATGTACATTCTCAAAAAGAGAGTATTGGCAGTTTAGTTAATGATCCAGATGAAAATGTAGTATTTTCACATCTATGTTATCTATGTCATATATTACCAGAGAACATTTCAAAACACTCAAGAGTGTAGCATGCTTTCTATTTAGGTGCCATATGCACAATCTACAATCTTTTTTGAGAGCTCTTTGCTTTCATATAGTTAAGAGAAACACAGAAAATGAATGTCTTTTATCACAAAGCGAGGTTCAAGGCTCCATTCCACCAGTCACCTACAAAAGAAACAACTTGGTGGCACGCCTTTCCCTAAATTTATACAGAATTCCAAGCATAGCTTTAAAAGTTTACATCTTGATTTCATGAATGTGAATAGTTAAAGAAAAAAGTCAGGGCATATGAACACATTATAAGAAAAATCTAAAGAAAAGTAGCCAAGTCTTTATTTTTTATTTCAACATTAAAGCAAATATCACTTGTGCAGTCAAAAATGCGCACATTCTTAACATACCGAGAACTGTGAGAAGTCAAGCAGGTGCTGAGGAGAAAATAGTAAAGAAAAAAATAATTAAGTTTCTTAAAATAAATAAAACATTTACCTTCAAGTTTTTGACATCCTATTTATTTCTTTTTATGTCAAGTTATAACAAGTATCATGCATATTGTTGAGAAATATTTTTCAAAAGAAGGACTACAAGACCACAGAATTATGATCTAAAGAAAATGACAAAAATTAGATGGAAGTTTTGGGGCTTTTTTAAAAAGGGTCGTTACATAAAGAAGACAAAATTGTGAGGTGGCTATTATCTTGGAACCAAGAAGATTACAGGAATTATCCAGGGGAAGAATCCTAAGTTTACAATGATTGTGAAATATTATAGTTCAAGAAACCATGGTGTAAACATACAGTGAAATGTGTGCTGCGGTTGCAGCCACAGTTTGCTTCCTTAAAGAGAACCTCTTAAAGCACCTCTAGCTAAAATGAGAATTGACTTTTAAAAGGATAGCATGTAGAGAGTTGCCAAATAAAATGCAGGGTGACCCATAGTTATTTCAAATAAACAACAAATAACTTTCGAGCATAACTATGTCCCAATTGTTGCACTATTATTCTATACTTATGCTAAACACTTGGTTGATTGTTTATCTAAATTTTAAATGCAACTGGACGGACTGTATTTATATTTGCTAAATCTGTCAACTTTAACAAGGTGTCTTAGATAATTCAAGGTAACAGGATTCGGAACCATCACAGGAAAAAATGAAGTTTACATTGACTGTCTCAGTGATTCTCTCTCTCTATTTTAATCTCTGTCTCCTCTTCTCTCTCTTTCATCCAGAACTGATTTATTCATTTTTTTCCTTTCTAGTTTATTCCTTTTTTTCTCAATGTAGAACACTTTATTCTGTTTTCTTGTTTATTTGTATACATGCAATAAGGAAACAAATTGTATCCTGGGCAACGTAGTGAGAGACTGTTTGTACAAATTATTTTTTTAAAAATTAGCTGGGTGTGGTGACATGTACCTGTAGTCCCAGCTACTGAGGAGGCTTAGAAGGGAGGATTCCTTAAGCCCAGGAGTTAGAGACTACAATGAGCTATGATCAGGCTACTGCACTTCAGCCTGGTTGACAGAGTGACACCCTATCTCAAAAAAGAAAAAGAAAAGAAAAAGGAAGAAAGGGAGGAAGGGAGGGAGAAAGGGAGGGAGGGAGGAAGGAAGGAAAGAAGGAAGGAAGGAAGGAAGGAAGGAAAAAATGGCTCAATTTTGCATTTTTGATTATCTACTTTCAGGTCAAATTAATATCCACCAGGGTTTCTAGGTCACTTCACCCATTGTCTTCTCAATAGATGCTATAGAAGCAGCCTCAGAAAGAAATACAAATGGAGCAGGGAAATTGAGTAACATGGTTATTTAAGCCACAGTTATAAATCTTGTCTTCAAGGATTATTAGCTTAAATATCACAAATTTACAAGATTAATTGAAAATGTGAGTAAACAAAATAATCTATACTGCGAAACTCCAATCTGCACATATACAAACACAACTACATTCACACAAATAAAAAAATACTAAAAGTATTTCCAAGCATGTTTGTGGCAATGATTAACATTTTATCTTCCATGTATATTTTTATATTTGCCAAATTTCCTTCAAAAAGGCCTATTTACCTAAAGAACTCATGGCATCAAAGATAGGTAAGTGGAAGGAACACATGTTTTCTAAGAATTATAAGTGCAGGAAGGTTGTTTAGTAACCCAGAGGATTAACAAATATTTCCCTAAATATGAATTGCAAGCTGTTCAGTCTGGAAAGTTCTAAAAATTTGCTCCAGAACATAATGTTTTAAAGGAACAGAAATTAGAAAGGATAAAACCCAAAATGCCTTGAGGAAAAGTAATATCTAAGGGAAAAGTGAGATATTTAAGCAAAATTACAATATTATAAATTATCTTTTAATTTAATTTATATATCATATATACATATAAACAGGGCCTGAAATTGGGAAGCATGTACATAACACTAAATTAAAAAATTGAAGAACTGGATAAATATTTAAGGCCATATAAGGTAATGAGTCTTATAAAGCTTTTATTATCTGTACACCAATATTAGTAAGTCTTTTTGTTATCACTTTTGGAAACATCTATAGCTTAAATCTTCTGACAACCTTTTCACCATTTGTTAAAAGTTTATTTTCTAACAAGCTGTCTTGTCCATGTATTTTTCACTTTAACCTCCTGCCTTCTGTTAAAACAACATTTGTCTAGGCATTTAAGCTAAAACTTGCAGCCCACAGTGAATGAGTCACCAAGTTCTTCCAGTTCTTTAAATTGCAACTTGAATCACTGTGTTAATCTCTGTTTCTGCTGCCACTTTTTATGTCATCATTATATCATCATTGTTTTATGCTTAGATTATTTATTTAAAAAGTAATCTCTTTGACCCTCAGCCTGCTTTTCAGTTTGAAATTATCATAAACATTCTTACCCGATGAATCTTCTTAAAACACTGCTTTGTGTATGTATTAGTCTGTTCTCATGCTGCTAATAAAGACATACCCTAGACTGGGTAACTTATAAAGGAAAGAAGTTTAATTGACTCACAGTTCCGCAGTTTCGAAAGCCTCAGGAAACTTATCATGACAGAAGTGGAAGCAAACATGTCCTTCTTCACATGGTGGCAGCAAAGAGAAGTGCAAAGTGAAGTGAGGGAAAGCCTGTTACTGAACCATGGGATCTTGTGAGAACTTCCTAACACAAGAACAGCTTGGAGGTGACAGCCCCACGATTCAGTTACCTCCCATTGGGTCCCTTCCATGACAAGTAGGAATTATAAGAATTACAGTTCAAGATGAGGTTTGGTGGGAACACAGCCAAATCATACCAGTGTATATGTAACTATGACCACAAATTGTTCATGTCAAAAATAATAATGTGAGAATCTGCACTGTACTTAGTACTATAAGACAAAAATAGCTCACAAAGAGCTTTTTAACAAATCTAAGACATAGTTCATTATCATTTGTTCTGCTTGAAACACGTTTTATCTTTTTTTCTTAGACCTACTATTTCTTCAAGTTTCAATTAAATTGTTGGCTGTTCCGTAACACCTTACCTTAGTCCTAAACCATGATGGTTTCATGTCCATCTGTGATATAATACACGAACTCTTTACAATGGGATTTTAACTTCTTAATCAATATATAAAGTGCAGATTTTGATCAACATTTCCTATAAGCCAATGTAAAGAAAAATAGTTCAATGTTTCTTACAGTTTATGAGCTGAAGTTACCCATTTTCAGAAGTGAGCTAGCCAATTCAGCTTCTAGTGAACAGATGAAATCAACATCTTGATGTTAAAAAGGCTCTGACTTTTGTATGGAAAACAAATAATTTTCTCTTTCCTTTGTTTGGTTTCTAAGGCAATGTCAAAAACTTTCATGTCAAAAAGTTTTATATCAAAAAGTTTCTAAACTTTATAAAATGTGTAGTTGCAAGAGCCTAGAAACTTTGTTCAGAAAATATAGGTTACTTTAAAAATAGAAATTAATATTGTCTATTTTAAGAAAAAAAGCCAGAGATAATCCACGAATCTACATGAATCATAATGAATTACAACTATACTCAAGCACTATAAATCTTATTCATACAAAAGATATAATAGCATCTAATTCCTTGGAGTTACCTATGAGTCATTAAATTGCACAGAGGATTCCTCAAATATGAGGCTTATAAAATGTTATTTTAAATAAAACACACACACACACACACAAATAATTTTCTTCCAGAAGGTTTTTTTCTTAATTGGAAATATATTTTGTTCTTAAGCTTACCGTGAAGAAACAATTTTTTTTCAGCTAGTTAGCGCTGATGATGTCATTTAGGGGAATAATATATTCCCTAATACATGAACAGCCATTGTATGAGAGTTTCATATCAAACAATTACAAGTGATCGAGGGATAAAAATCACAATCATTATTAGAACTTTAATTTCAAAAAATAGAAATTCATGAAATTAAGAATACATTGATTCTCAATTCCCAAGAATGTATGTTTGGAAATTATATTTTTGAAAGAATAACTTCAATGTTATGAGAGAAATCTAGTGATAAGTAGCTACTTTTGAAATATGAGTTTTATTTATGTTATAAAACCTTGATTTTATATAGGACTGAAATATTCTTATGCTGTCAATTTTCAAATACCGCTAGTTAAAATGAGGAAAGAGCAGCTGGTCATATTCACTCTTTTATTAGCTAAGAAAATTATTTTCCCACTCTAACCTCATTTAGTCTAATCCAGATTTGAGCTAAAAAGTGAGGCTGTGAGTGTGCATTTTAGATTAAGCTTTGGCACAGTGTTATTCAACTATGCTTTGGGCTTAAAGATTGGCAGCTATTTGCACTATCACTGTAGAAACAAGTAATGGATAAAGTAGTTAAAGCTGTGTATGGAGAAAAAGAAGTCTAGGTCTTAAAAGAGTATCAATGGCATGCTAAAAAGCTAGCACTTTACTCTGGAAGTCATTCAAGGTTTCTGAACAGGATGATGTGATCTAACATTGCTGTCCTATGACATACTGCTCTATGCCTACTCAAAGAGAAATTTTAAAGATAATTCTCGCATCAGGAAAGCTTTCTTCTCCTGTTTAATAAGCATCGATGATGAAACTTCGTGGTCATTTCCATATGAAAAACTGTCAATTTTTGAAGAGTAAAGAAGCTATCATATTCAGTCTTGTCATTCTATAAATATTTGCTTTCAAAAGGAGATACACATATAAAGAAGAGCAGTGCTTTTCTGCTGGGCTATGCAAATATACTAATATACCATAATATTTAATTTGACAGTATAAAATACAATAGAGGCTTTATATTTAATATCAGTAAGAAAAATATTACACTCAGAAAAAAAAAAGAATAGCTTGGTTTGTGGAAGTAGGTTTTCTAGGGATCTCCTTTTTCTGAAAGATAGGAGGAAAATGTGATCAGCCAACAGTTAATCAGGGACTTATTTTGTCGGAGGACACTCTAGGTGCTTTGTTTCTACTTCATTTGCCTCCTTCTACACACATTTATCTATTCACTCAATTTATTTGTTTTTAGTGTGCATTTGCAGTAAAAAGAAAGAAGACACAAATGAGTACACTTATTCTACCCTTTTCCTGTTCTGGCTAAAGTATGATAGGAGAGAAGTATGAATCATTTATAATGAAGATCTGGGGCTTTGTTTTTCCATGTTTTTGCTGTCCTCCATTACTTAGAAAAGAGAATTGGCTTCAATATCCCTGGGCATCAAATATTTCCAAACAAAAAGAAACTAGATATGTAGCTCCTAGATATTAGAAGCTAGTAAATAACAGGAAAGTTTTTAGTATAGAACAAAAAACAATGCAGGATATATGTGATCAATCTGTAATTGGCAAATAAAATCGTTCATTTTAAAATCGTCATGCAGTCAGTGACTAAAATTTTATGTCAAACTCGAAATTCTTGCGCCAGTCCTCAGAATCAAATATTAATGGTTCACGTGAATGTAAGTATTCTGACTAGTCCGCTCTCTAATTAAATAAAGACAAAGATTAGCATCGATTAATGTCATTCACAATTAGAAAAACTATTTAAAGGGAATTTGTCTTTTGCAACTACAATCTATCTAAATTGAAAAAAAAGTCAATGAACAAAATATAGGCAGTGGCATTAATACACATGTATAATAAAATGTTCTCTCCAGTTAGTGGACTTGAAATATTACTTGACACTAACAGAGAAAAGAGATCATTTTAAACTGAGATTGAAATTCAGACTATCTTGGTTTTAACTCTTTCTTACAAATTATGTCATCTTGGGTAAATTATTTGATCTCTGTGACCTATTGTTTCTCTTCAGTGGGAATAATATGGTGTAAGGTTTTTATGAGCCTTACATGTCACACTGTATGTAAATAACATTATATTATATACATTGGTTTCTTTCCTTCCTCATAGAATAAAGATTTTACAACTGCATATTGCAGGGTAAAATTTATGCTTTGTGTAGAAAAAATACTCTTATAAAACTTGATTCATATTTTTATATTACTTCTTTTCCTTACACTTAGAATATTTTGCTGGAACATATAAGGAACCCGCTGACATCCATTCCAGTCGCTTTCTATAATAACTTTTGCTTTCTCAGAGTACTCACCCATGGGAGAAGTATATTCCCCAGGAGGCTATTCATTTGTGAGCAGATGCAGCATCTTATTTCTCACTAAATGAAAACCATGTAAATATAAAGATGAAATACATGTTGTTCAAAGTTAGCTACCTGAAAAGGTCATGGACATTCCTGTACTCGTTTTTCCTCTATGTATATATCTTACTAGTGCTGACATCAGCTTCTGACTTTGGAATTTACTATGTTTTAAAAGAAAACTTGTTGTCTTCCTCTTATAACCACACCGCTTGCATTACTCCTGTTAGTATTAACTAATGGTTATAGAAAGCATCCCCGATTTCAGTGACTTAATATAATTACTGCTTTTTTTCCCTGATATTACAGTGTGTGTCAGAAAGCTTTCTTCCATTTGGAGACTTGGGAATCCACTATGCTTCCATCTGATACATCTGGCATCTTCATCAGAAGGCTTTCAAGATCTATGTGAACAAGATAATACAATGTCAAGTATCAGACATGGTTTTCTAGGATGTGCTTGTACATGATATGCATTAATTTGGTCAACACAACTTTAGCCAGATCTTCATCACATGACCCCAACATAACTACAAAGGATGTAGGTAAACGCAGTCTTTATGTATGCCAGTAGGAAGATCACATATTTGATGAAAACACAACATTGTCTCTGCTATACTATCTAAATTGATGTCTGTGCTACGTTAAGTATTTGTGCTCCATGAAGTTTAATTTTTTTTTTTCCTGAGACAGAGCCTCACTCTGTTGCCTAGGCTAGAGTGCAGTGGTGCAATCTCTGCTCACTGGATCCTCAGTTCAAGCGATTCTCCTGCCTTACTCTCCCAAGTAGCTGGGATTACAGGTGCACGCTACCACATCAGGCTAATTTTTGCATTTTTAGTAGAGATGGGGTTTCACCATGTTGGCCAGGGTGGTCTCAAACTACTGACTTCAAATAATCCACACACCTCAGCCTCCCAAAGTGTTGGGATTACAGGCATGAGCCACCATGCCCAGACAAACGTGCATCACCAGTGTCTAGAATAGGACTGTAATATGTATGTGGTATATGTAGAATAATTAAATACTAGACACAAGTAAAACAAAAGATAATTGTGTGGAAATCAAAGGAAACACATATATTCTGTGCCCAGTAATATAATTATATAAATGGTAGACTTTAAAAATGCTCATCCAAAAAATAATAAGCACTGTTATAGTATTGTCCACATGAGATGGATGAACAGTGCAATCTTGGGTGTTATGGTCAAAGAGAAGTGTTTAGAAGCCTTTCATAGTATTATTGAGATGTCTTACTTTTTATTGTGAAGAAATTTACAATTAAAAAATTCTAGAATTCTGTTTACCATTGGGAAATAAAAAGCTAAATTGCTTTGATTTTATATGTATTTACTTATATATGCTTACATGAGTTTAAACAGAGACAAAATAACTTACAGACATATATACACATGTAATGTACACACACACAAACTAAATATAAAAGCACAAGCCAGGCATGATGATTGTATGCCTAAAGCACCAACAACTCAGGAGGCTGAGGCAGAAAGATCCCTTAAGTCAGTAGTTCCAGACGTGATGCGCTATAAACATGCCTGTGAATATCTACTGCCCTCCAGCCTGAGCAACATAACATGATCCAGTCTCTAAAATCCAGGCTATAGAAAATTTGTAAAAAATTAAAAATAAAAGCATATTGGGTTAGAATTGCTGTCTATTGATTTTTAGAACAACTATTTTCAATATGCAGAATCATTCACCAATATCTTTTCCCTAGTCCCTAAAAATGGTTCTTAGTTAGAAATGTCATAAAATTGCTTCTAAACAAATATTAAATTCACCATTCCTAGTCAAACCTAGATGAATATTTGGATTCAGAAGAAATAGTTATATTTAGTGTCTAGAGTTTAATAAGAATTGCATAAATCGATAGCTAGTTGATGACAGAAGATACATTGTAAATGGATAGATGGATTAATGGATAGATTGATAGATATAGATAGATGCTTGGTAGAATGAAGAAATAAGCTATTTTGAAATAAATTTTGGTTGACTGTAGAAAGGAAAATTAAGGCCGGCTCATGCCTCTAATCCCAACACGTTAGGAGGCCAAGGCAGATGGATTGTGAGATCAAGAGATGGAGACCATCTGGGCCAACATGGTGAAATCCTGTCTCTACTAAAAATACAAAACTCAGCTGGGTGTGGTGGCATGCACCTGTAATCCCAGCTACTTGAGAGGCTGAGGCAGGAGAATTGCTTGAACCTAGGAGGTGGAAGTTGCAGTGAGTCAAGATCGAGCCACTGAACTCCATCCTGGTGACAGAGTGAGACTCCATCTCAAGACAAAGAAAATTTTTAAAAAAGTGCTGCAACTGTCAAGACCACAGTGAGTGATCATGCAGTATTGCATAAAGTATTCCCTGTCTGACTTGGTCATAGACCTAGCATCCTAGTTGTGCTATGTGATTATTTGTAAGATGTAAAATCAAATGCTGTAAATCTATTAACCAATATTTTCTAGAACTCAAAGCCCAAATTAGAACTTTGTTAGACATGTACTTCTGCTTCTCTGGTAAGAACAGACGGTTTTTCTTTTTTAGTATATTCTTTTAATTGGCTGTTTAAAGGTAATGAAGACTCACAGCCTGATATGCTGACTTAGCAAGGAAATACAGCTGGTCTTTCTCATGCAGACAAACAGCAGTGGCTCCAGCAGTAATATGCAGAAGCATTGTTTCCTTCACAGTGCCATCTTTTATACCCCACATTTTAGTAGTCTCACATACAATTTTGATATTAGTTAAGGTTTTAACCAAAGTGTGCAACTTTTAAAAATTATGAGTAAAGAAAAAACTTAAAGAGCAACAAATCTTTTTCTTTATCTCAGCAAATTAATTATGTGTCTTTAAGTTCTACCTGAACAATTTCTCCTAGCGGTTCCTAAAAATCTCTTTCAACTCATTATAAACTTACAAACTATCACTAACACTGTTTTACAAAATAACCCTGTGTCTCATTTTAATTTAAAGATCCAGAGTATATGAGATAAACTTTAAAATGTCCCTCTTACCCACTCTGTTATTATACTATATTTCCTTTTCTTCCTGTCTGGTAGGAAGAAAGTGCATAAAATTACCTAACTGGCCACAAGATAAAAAGCTCTTGCCTTTGTAAGTTTTTCATTTCTTTTATTTGTCTCTGGATTGTACTATTGTACTTTTTCCAACAACAACTATTGCAAATCATGTGACATCTTGAATCCTCATCTTATCCTTGATCATCTTTCTTTCTACTTCACAGAGAAAATATAGTATCTTGGGCAGGATAAATTCAACACCAATGTGCTGCCCCAAATACACTCTTTTCCTACATCTTGCATTAGCCCTTATTGGAATCATTTATTGCTGTTGTCAAATCCATTTCTTTTTTCACTCACTCTCATGTATACCTATATGTTGATGATTCCCACACTGCATTCCTAAACAAAATTTATTTTATGTATGCAACACTTATTTCCGACTCACTATAAGACTTGCTTACCTGGATGCTTTATGGTATGCAAAAGTTCAGCAAGTCCAAATCAATATATTTTCCCAGAATTATCACTACTAATCTAAGTTAATGTAAACATTATTTAATCAAGTCACACAAGGGGGAGAAAAAAACTACAATAAACAATTCAGCTTCAAATTGTTAACTCTTTCACCTCCCAACATGAGATTCGTCATAAATATTTCTCAGATTTGCCTTTTCCCTTCTAGGGCCATCTTAATTCAATCCCTCATTATTTTTAATATAATTTTTTTCAATAGCTATCCCACTGTCTATTTCAGTTTCTATTGTTATCCGCTCTCAATACAACTTCTTGCACAGACTCACTGATCTTTCTAAATATGCAAAACATTGTAGAATCTCTAATTATAATCCTTCAATGATGGGGCTTGGTCTGTGAAATAATTTCAAAATACTTTGTAGTTCCTGCTTAGTTTACCAAACTCTACCCTAACATTGGGGAACTTGTAACTTCTCAAATTGTTCTACTCCATTGTAACTCTAAGCCATTGCAGAAGCTCCTCCCTCCACTTAGATTACCTCTACCTTTGTCCCTAAATCATGAATATCTCTTTCTTTATTTTTTAAGATTTATCTCAAGTGCAGCCTCATCTGGAATCCTTTTTTGTTCACTCCTTCCTTTGCAACAGGCAGACTTAGAGACACTTTCTATACATATTCATAGCTTTTTTATGTGTCTTCAAAATAACACATCATATTATACTATAATTATTTCTTTTGTTTTTGTCTTACATGGTATATTGTATACTCAGTATAGATTTGTATATTTAGTATCTAGCACAGTCCTGGAAACATAATAGGTACTCAGTGAATACTTGTAGAATAATTTATGATTGAATTCTTTCTTCTCCTAGAACTGAGTCTATCAATTGCTTGTTCTTTAACATTATTATTGTGTTTTTACATATCTTATATTATTATGCTATTGTAGTTTCCTATTGGTTGGAGATTTCCTCTATGCTTAGAACAGAATGACATTTCTATTACCTTAAACTACCATATTTCTGAAAACAACAGTCTATCATTATTGAGTCTTCTGCCTTACTCCTCACTCAATCATTAGTCCTTGAAATATATTTTTACCTTATCGTTTAGCTGGTATTTCTATTCTGAAAGTCACTAATGACTCCCTAATTGCCAAATATTTTCTCATTTCTCACCTTGCTTGAACTTAATATGACATTTGATAATGTTAACCGTTTTCTATTCTTGGACTTTTTATTTTTTGTCTTTCAGGCTTTATGCTATTCTTGCTCTTTAAACTATTTCTCTGACTTCCTAGTTCTTCTCTCCTTCTCTATCATCAAGAAAATGTTTTGCATTTTGTGCCTTCTTGTGTTTGTCTCAACATTCACAACATCTGATATAATTTAGTTCCCCATATAATATGGATGGCATAAAATATGTCTCTATCCTGTATTTATTGCTTATGTCTTTTTCGATATCACATAGGTATTGGAACTTCAACATATCTGAAACAAGGATGGTATCTTCTCTCACACATAAAACCTCTTTTCTTCCGTATTTCAATTAATGATGCTGCATTATCCTCCCTACTGTGACATAAACCTGGAACACAGACATATCTTGACATGCCTATTTCATATGACTCTGATACAATTAATTTCTCACTTTTATAAGGTTCTCCTCAGTATGTATATTTTTCACCTTTTAAAACAGAAAATTTCCTATTTTCCCTCATTTCACTATTTCAGACTCCTTTTACTCTAGCTTTTCTCTATATGTAATTTATATCTCCTTATTTAATATAACATTTATAATTTGTCTGCTATAAATTTATATAAGATCACTCTATAAACTTACAAAGTTTTATAACTCTTTATATTTACTCATTTTTATCAATCTGAAATGCTATTCATTCATTATCTGTTAAAACTCTTGGTAATTTGAAAGGTCTAGCTGAGAGCCCACCATCTCAGATTCTTTCAGATAGAATTTCTCCAGGATCTCAGTCCCAGCAATAGCTCCTTTTAAATTCTATTTATCACTTAAGTCATTTGATTTGTTTTACAACAAATCACCAGTGTACCTTTCTGTAATTTAATGTCACTAATATTTGAGACCTGTTTTGTTCATTTCACCCTCACTTACTAGACTTACTGGAGGTAATAAACTGTGTTTTTGTTCTCCTATGCTTGGGATTGACACAAAATAAACATTTCCTGAATATTCATTGAATGAATGAATTCATTATAACCTCTAGAAAGAAGCCCAATACTTTGGAAATAAGGTATGAGTATGTTAATCTGAAATATAGAGTATTACATAGATAACACCAAACCAAAATGTTCCATATTTTTGTGTAAAAGAACAGCATGACTGGTGATACACTAATCTTTAATATTGTAGTGGATTTAAACACATTTTGAAATAACTAAAATCAATATCATTATTATTGTGTTATTATTTTAAATTATTACCATTTGTTGAGTGCTAGCATGTCAAGCACTATGTTAAATATGAAACACATGATATTATTTCATTTCTAAGAAACTTTAGAATATTAGTAGACACAATGTTTATTTGCATTTTTACAGATGAAGACTCTATGATTACACAAGGAGTAAATGTTGTAGTAGGAATTTGCACATTTCTGTCTGCTTCAAAATTCTAAGCTCTTAGCTAGTGCATGCTATTGTTTCCCACTTTGCATATAAACTCCAAATCTGCTTTTATTTTTCTGACACAAAATAAATGGAAATGTTCTTTGTGAGTCATTCATTCAAGTACCATTGCTTGCCCTTTTCCTGATAATGGCATGATTCAGAACTTTTAATAATGATTATAATTAAGCAATGATATCATTGCCCCTCTGTTTTATGAGACAGTAATCCAATTCCTAAATGGCTAAACTAGAAGGCCAAAGGCAAAGCAGTTTATCACAGCTAGAGAATCAGATTACTGCTGAGCAAAACAGAGAGCCTTGATATTATTACTATATAATGCATGTGTGAGGGTTAATAGCTCTCTATCCAAATTTTAAATAATATTATATAGACAGTATTTAAAATGGAAAGGAAGGACACTGGTTCCATTGTATAGATCTGCTAAATACTCTTTGTTTGATGGAGAAAAATGACTTCTCTCAAATAGAGCAGGTGACTTAGAGTCCAGATAATGCAGACCTTTTTTAACTGCTAGATTCATTAAATCATTTAACTTCACTAAAATTCAGTTTCCATGTTTAAAGTAACAGACTCCTTGTGCTAATATTCAATAATTAAATAAGTCAAAAAGAACTTTTAATTCTTGTTTGATAATGGAAACAAATGTGTGCATTTATATGATCACCTTCAGTTTTTTATATATATATGAATAAGTGAAATATTGCACTATATTGGTACATAGTACACATTAGAAAAGAGCAATTTCTTTTTTTCTACTCTAAAAAGGTATAACTTAATGCCTCTCACTTTCTTACCTCCTACACAGTCATGTTAAAAAGGACTTCCCTACATAGGTTTCTTCCTAAGAATCTGTCACATGGCGGCTGATTGGCACATATGAGTTTCAAAAATATTAGACATTCTCACTTATTTTAACCCTCTGGTTTATGAATTTATATTAAAACTGTCTTTACTTCTCAAAACATTTAAAATCTACAAGACTGACTATAGATATTTGAAACATATCATTAGCAAAAATGCATACATGCACCTATCTGAAACTTATTTTAAAACTGGAGTCCAATTTCTGATATGTTATACATGAAATCAATAATTTAAACACGCTATTTAAAATTTTAGGGGACTATGTGCATGGCTGTAACAACCAATATATTGTTTTAAGGGAAAAACAATAATGTGTATAATACAACGAATTTGGCTTTTTAAATAACAATGGCATGAACAGCAGAGAGTAAGCATAATCACTGCCATAAGATTAAAATTTCCCTTTATTTTAGATATTACTGCAAAATATCTAGGATTTGTTTTGATATTTCATTTAATTTTGAAAATTCAACTAAATAATTCTAGATAATATAACTAGAAATAAAAATCAATTGGTTTCAAACTAGTATAAACAGTTAAACAATGCTTTTGACTGATTTCTATTAGTTAACTATTTCATGAATATTAATACTCCTTGACTTCCTTTGGGATTACATCCTGATAAGCTCTTCTTAAATGTAAAATGACATAAGTAAAAATGCATTGAATACATCTAACCTACAGAATATTATAGTTTAGCCTAGCTTACCTTACACATGCTCAGAAAATTACATTAGCCTACAGATGGAAAAAAAATCATTCAACACGAAGCCTATTTTATAATAAAGCATTCAATATCACATGTAATTTATGGATTACTGTACTGAAAGTGAAAACCAGAATGGCTGTATGGGTAACTGAAGTACAGTTTCTCCTATGTGTCACTTTTGTGTAATCTTCAGTCAAAATAACCATAAGTCAAACAATCATAAGTCGTGGATCATCTATACATAGATATAATCTTAAAAATTGTTATTTTTATCATTTATATGGTTTTAGAAAAGAAAATATCTTTCTTACATCCTTTATTTTCAACCATATGCCATATACCAAAGTACCATCCACATCTCCATCCCAATTTCCAGATTTTGTGCATGCCTTCTTGAAACACCAACATTTTTAGAATGACAATGGGGTTCAGCACATGCTACCTTGAAAAGTGGCATGTTGGCATTTGAGACAGCAGCAGAAACAAGAAAATCTCTCTGACTGTCTCCTACCCTTCTCCCCTAGGCAAGCCGTAAAGAATTATATGCCCTTTCTCTAAAGTAGGTCATAAGGCTTTCATTTGAATGGTGCCCTCTCTATACCCTGAAGAAAGGAAAGTCCTTATCTCTGCAGATACAGGAACACAGAAGATTATCTAAAGAAATAGGCCCTCCTAAATTCCCCCAGTTTATTACCATTAGATCTTATCCTGCTTGTCCAACCATACCTCTGCATGACTGTTCACTATTCCATCTAAGCACAAAAATACACAGATTTCCCTATTTCTTTGGATCTTCATTTCCTTATGTAGTTTCCCATCTCATGTAAAAATTATATAATACATTTGTGTGCTTCATCATGTTAATCTCTTCTTATATGTGCCACGGTCAGGAACCTTGTAATGGTGAGAAAAAAATATATTACTTTTTTTCCTACAATGGCATGCAAGTCCCTCATATCTTCTATGCCAAGAGTCAGGAAAGTGTGCCACATGGGCCAAATTCAGCCATTGTCTGTTTTGTAAATAAATCTTTATTGAAATGTGTCCCCATTCATTAGGTTACATTAATCTATGGCTACTTCACTGCTATTGTTGGAGTACAGAAAATGCTACCCCAAAATATGGCACATTGGCATACTAAATGCTTTGAATTAAAGAACACTGAAAAGCCTCAGAAATAAGCCTCAGAAGTAAGGTCTCTCTCTGACTATCTCCTACCCACCCACCCACCCTTGCCTTCTTCCTTCTTCTTTCTGAGCATCAAGAACTCTTTCTAGAATTTTTTTAATATTATCAAAAAACCTTCTTTCCAAAAGGAAATGCAATTAACACCTCTTAGCTCAGAAATTCATAAAATAACCAGGAAATATTAACCACTGGAGGAGAGGGGATTGGGAGTCATTGCTGTACCTAGACTTTTCGTCTGTTTTCCTGAGGGCAGCTTCAAGAGGTAACCTGGGCTACTGTATCTGCATAAGAAGACAACCTTCATTCCCAATGCAGTCCTGCATCTCACCTTCCTAAACCTTGTCCACAAGGTATTGTTTGTCCTAGAGTCCCATTCAGCCTCCAAAGAGAATCATTTACAAACCATTGTCTAGTCTTAAAGCTCATTTATTTACAGTGCCACCAAGTTCCTCTACCCAGTGAAGAATGTATATAAGCTTTAACTATCTTACCCTTTGGGTTTTATTCATTATTTGTATGGCTCCTGTGCTTATAATGCAGAATTTTTGCTCCTTAGCTCAGCTCATCCTGGTTCTGATCTCATGACAAGGAAGAATTAGGCACCCAGACACATTAAAGGGTGAGAAGGGTGGAATTTATTAAGAGAAAAGAAAGCTTTCAGCAAAGAAAGGGGGTCCTGCAAGCAGATTTCCATTTCCTAACTTGAACACCAGGGCCACCACACATGAGCTGAAAAGGCCAGGCTCCTCCCCTGCCTAAGGTGTGAATTCCTGGTGATTCCATCCCATTCCTTCTGTTCATGAGGACCTTCAGTTCATTGTGGACTTGCCCAGGCAAGCCTGCTGTGCAGGTTCCTGTATCTGCACCAAACATCTGGTATAAACATTTGTGGGTGGGTTGGAGATTCTCTGGGGACCCTTCCCTATCTGCCTAGGCCTTGCTCTGCCTCCTGCCCCTATCACTTTATGCGTGTTAATAAATTTGTATGTTTTTCTCTTGTTAACTTGTCTTTTGTCATAGAAGTGTACATGGTGACCTTTATGATAGGGAGGATCACCCTCTTTCCAAACCACACTATAATGGCAGAGTTATGTAGCTGTGAGACAGACTGTGTAACACTCAAAATCTAAAAATTTATTCTTTGGTCCTTTATAAAAATGTTGGCTACACTCTGTTCTAAATAAAAACTTTTATTTCAAGTTGATATTTTGTCTCCTTTCTATTTCTTAAAATCTTATCAAAATCACCTGTAGGATTCTAAAATTATGCCATTTCCTTTTTCTTTCCTGCACTTTACCATAGGCAAATAGCTTTAACAACAGTGGACCTCTTCCATTCCTCAATATCAACAATCATCCTCTTTT
Source organism: Cheracebus regulus (assembly GCA_963574635.1). Lineage (NCBI taxonomy): Eukaryota > Metazoa > Chordata > Mammalia > Primates > Pitheciidae > Cheracebus > Cheracebus regulus. The sequence continues at coordinate 5,632 of CAUYQU010007614.1, read as the reverse complement.
TAAAGGCATAAGACAAATTTTGCCCACAATTTCTGTTGAAATTGAGCTCTCCCTCTTCTGAGCCCTCACAACATTTACTTTAGCAAATTTTGATACTTGTTACATTTTGATAAATATTGGAATTATTTTTGGTCAGACATGGTGGCTTATGCCTGTAATCCCGGCTCTTTTGGAGGTTGAGGTTGGCAGAATGCTTGAGCCCAGGAGCTTGAAACCAGTCCAGGCAACATGGCAAAACCCCATCTCCACACATACACAAAAACAAAAACAAAATAGCCTAGCATGAGAGCATGTGCCTGGAATCCCAGCTACCTGGGAGGCTGAGTTGGGATGATCACCTAAGCCTGGGCAGTCAAGGCTGCACTGAGCCATAATTGCAACACTGCACTCTAGCCCTGGCAATAAAAGATCCAGTATCAAAAATAAAAGAAAAAATTAATTATTTTTGCATTTGTCTCATATCCCTTACATATTCATTAACTATTAGTCATTGCTAGAAATTACTAATATAATTATCACTATCAGATTGCTATACATAAGAACTAATTTTAAGAGCTGATAAATATTTTAGGGTTCACAGTACTCACAGGTGAAGAAGTACAGAAAATGCACACAGGTTGCATGATACATAGAACAGTCAAAGGAAGAGAAAAAGGAATTGTGGAGGGAGATACAGGAGTTATGCAAAGTATATAATTATTTACAGTGTAAGCAGAGTAAAATCAAAAGGTCTTGCCTGCTTCAAATTAACAAACACTTATTAATGCCTTTCAGAGTGGCCCAAACATCTACTATGAGAAATATTGTTTTCAAATGATCAGGTTATTTTATTGATCATTTAGATTTTTTATTTCCAAAAAGAAAGCGAAATGTTTAGCTCATTGCTATAAAAAATTAGGTATAAAATTATGAGAAGAAATTAATGAAAAAGATTGTAGCCAATCAAAAGCCAGGAATATTGGCTGTTTGTCCTGGCTGAAATCTGATATTTGAAAAGTGTGTTTTTTTTTTTTTTTTAAGAGCTCTATGGGCCTGGGCACAGTGGCTCACACCTGTAATCCCAGCACTTTGGGAGGCTGAGACGGGCAATTTTTTTCTATTTTAGACCCTGTTTTGGTAAAAGGTTTTCAGTTGACTGAATCCCCTATGAAATTAGTTTGGTCCCTCTGTCTGCTTCTTTACTTGGCCTAATTTTTGCTGAGAAAAATGTAAAACATTATTGACATTTTGAACAGTTTATAATTGCAGCAAATTGCCTTATCTAAGACTGGTTCTTCCATTTCCTTCTATTTTTGCTTCTTTTTTTTTCCATCTTTGATAAAACAAATAAATCTAGCAGATTACTAGAGGCTTTGAGCTCCCTTGAGGAATAAGAAAAAGGCACTACACACCCTTTATGGGGAGTTTCCTTTCTTCTTCATAGAATCCCAAAACTCATGGGCAGGTTCCTTTTAAGTATAAAACTCTTCATTTTTGCACTGACTTTCCTGGTCCTTTGGCATTTTTAGGTACCGGGGGTTACACTACTGTGAGAGAACACTTGGCCTTTGTTTCAATGATTGGCAATTCCCTGGTGAAAGCTGCAGTTTTGGAGGTGACAGCAGTTGCTGTGAATGGTTATTACTGCAAGGGGATATTCTTTATACAATTAGATAAAAAAGATGCAGTTTGAACACTTGGAGGCTGTGAAAAACCTCAACACTGAAGGATAAAACTCCCAAGGCGAATGGGCTGAGCAAAGAGCTGACTGGTGTTTAGTCACCCACCAGCATTATGGAAATATCCTCCAAGCAAGGTGTCCTGTGGAAGCATCACATAACCCAGTCCTGTGATGTTTCCTTCTATTGTTGGCCTCAGATTTAGTATAAAAACGAGGTCCTTGGTTTTCATTGATCTGGGTGTTCTACCTCCCAGTATGCCTGTTTTTCACATAAGAATCAGGCTCTGGAAACTGCAAATGTGTTTTTGGCCCCAGTTGTTGTCTCCACTCTGAGCTCATTGCCTCAACTAGAAAATAGAGATTAAAGTTAAAGCTACCTATATAAATAAAATTGGTGTCCTTATAAAATTCAAGGGTAAATTCCTATAATTTTGTGCTACCTTGGCATCCATTTTTAATCTTCCTCTAACAAATGCATTTAAATTTCTTTAAAAAGCTTAAATTCTGTCTGTGCTTTGAAATGTAAATTTGCCACACTGTTTTCTCTGAAACTTGGTAAGGTTTTTGGCATGTGGGACAGATAAATTTATCTTGTTCCATTTACAGAGGCATAACTAAATCTAACTGTTCTTTTAAACTAGTGACTTATGATTTTAAAATGTAAATTATAGTTATAAAGTCTTTATGCTTGTTTCCATTTTTATGGGTACAGGTCTACATGTCTGTTTGGATATCGTCTACATGGTATCAAATTGGCTTATAAATTAATGAGTGCTGATAAATTAAACAAATAAGCCTAAATGCTTTTCAAGTTCATGTGACTTTAGCCACCTTTTATAAATAAAACCAGTTTTTATTGTTGAGAAAGTGGAATATAAACATCTTCAGAATTTAATTTAGACATCTTTTTTTCCTGGGTCTACTGGTCAGATAAATTTATACTGTCTCTAATAGTTGTTTCACAGTCATAACCTGTTGTTTCTGTAATATTTTTGATACTTGTTTAAATTATTTGTGAGCTTTGGTTTTTAGCCTTTCAATTCTGGTGTCTAGACTACTGGCCATAGTGAGGCCAGGGGATATATGTGTCCACAGCAACTGGCCCACCAGTTAGAGAGCAGAACCAAGCCCGATATGATACCATTTTCCCTGGCCCAGGTGTGCCTCCTGGCCATGTTGAGAGGGGTTCGATCCTTCAGGAATCCTCTTTACAGCTCTGTTCTCTGTCCTAGACTATGTTCCTGGTACATAACAATTAAAATTGCATAATTCCTACTTTTTCAATGTAGATTAGGTTTACTAAGAGTTAATATTTAGATTAATATATTTAATTAAAACTGATATATAAAAAACAATTGTGTATAAGGAAAATAGGATGAATTTTGATATGGAAAGTTGTAAGAAAGGCATGAGAACATGGTTTCTGTTAAAGAAAAAGTAATTTTGCTGAGTTGAAAGGTTATTTAAAAGTTGTTTTATTTATTCATTTATTTTTATATAGCTGGATCTAACTATGTTGCTCAGGCTGGTCTTAAACTCCTGGGCTCAAACAATCCCCTGCCTTGGCCTCCCAAAGTGTTGGGATTATGGGCATGAGCCGCCACACTTGGCCAAGATTGTTTTAAATTGAAGCAAAAAAACAAAAAAATGATAGATAAAACTGAATTGATACAGAAAGTTGGGGGAAAAAGAGGATAGGAAAAATCATAAAAGATTATAATTGTTTATGGAAATCTTGTCTGATCAAAGATGATTGAGATTAGATGGATGTGATTATAAGATTTTATTAAGATTAAGCTAGATGTTAATAGTACACCAAAATGAGAGTATAGTTTGTTTTTCTCCTTTGAACAAGATTTTCATATAGTATTAATAAGGGACATCAAAAGACTTTTGTTTGCCTTTTGAATAAACTGCAAAAAAAAAAAAAATTAAAAAGGTGTGGAAGGAAGGACTGAGAAAGAGGAAAGAGGTAGATTCTGTTTTTCTCATGCTGTCTTTATTAGTTTTTAAAAAACTGAGTCTCTTCCCTATTAAAGAGTAAAAGTTTTTGCATTTGGATTACTATTGTTATTTTTGGAGACAGAGTCTTCCTCTGTCACCCAGGCCGGAGTACAGTGGTGCCATCTTGGCTCACTGCAACCTCTTCCTCCAGGGTTCAAGTGATTCTCATGCCTCAACACACACCACTGTGTCCTGAAAATTTTTTGTATTTTTAGTAGACATTTGGTCTTGAACTCCTGGCCTCAAGTGATCAGACTGCCTCAGTCTAATAAAGTGCAGGGATTACAGGTGGGAGTCACAGAGCTGGCCAGCAATTTTGAAATCTTTAAATTACTACTTTGACTAAATGAATGACTATTATTTTACAGTAAGCTGTGATCCTAGTTTGATCAAGTGTTTTAAATCTTTTATATTTGACAAACTTTTCATAATTAAAATTATAAAGTTAAGTCTTTTGACCTCAGACTAATTTTTGACCTCCCAGAATGGTCCCCTGGAAGCCCAAGGGGCTTATTTGCTGTATTAGGCTTATTTGTTTTTATGCCTTATTTACAATCCTTATGAGAAACATTGTAAAATTAGAAATGATGCTTAAAATATTTGAGTTACATTTGTTTGAAAATGTTATTAATAATATGGATTTCCAAAATTATATCAGATTTCTGAAAATTTGGTATGTCTTGGTATATTCACTAATTTGCTTTATTCTAATGCTTATTTTCTGAAAGCTCTTTGCAAATTCTAAAGTGTTGATTCTTCAAAGAGGTTTATGGAAAGATATAACGACTTGACAGGTACTCTGAAACATAAATCTCTATTATGACTTTAAGAACATAAAATTAGATTGGGTGAGGAGAGAGATCCAAGATGGCCGATTACCAACAGCTCAGGAATGTAGCTCCCAGTGAAAGCGCAGAGAACGAGTGGACGCCACACTTTCTGACGAATTTTTGTTGCCCACAGACCGGGAGATTCCTGGCAGAGGAGCCACACGGGTCACCAGTGCAACTCTTTTGGCCGGCGCGGCTGTTTTGCCAGTGCCCCAGCACGGCGCTTCCCAGTGCGGAGTGTACGGGACGGATGGATTTGTCTGGTCCCATCCCCACAAGGAAAACAGCAATTGGAAGTGCTGAGGACTGAGAGTTTCACAGCAAGCACAGCAAACCCATTAAGGTCCGGCTCTGTGGGGAACGGGCATCTGCCAAAGGAAAACTAAGAATTTAGTTTTTTAAGAAACAGAGAAAACTTCATCACCGGGCGGAGAAAGATCCAAGATGGACGCATAGCAGCATCTCGGGATTGTAGCTCCCAGTGAAAGCACAGAGAGAGAGTGGATGCCGCAATTGCAGATGAATTTTTGATGCCCACAAACTGGGAGATTCCCGGCAAAGGAGCCACATGGGTCGCCAGCACGACTCTTTTGGCTGGCGGCTGTTTTGCCGGCGCCCCAGCATGCACTTCTCAGTGTGGAGTATATGGGACTAGATGCCCTTTTAGTCGGGCTTGGCTGGTCCCATCCCCACAAGGAAAACAGCAATTGGAAGCACTGAGGACTGAGAGCAAGCACAGCTGAACCCGGGAAGGCCCAGCTCTGTGGGTAAGAGGCGTCCACCGAAGGAAAACTAAGAAACAGAAAAAACTTCATCACCAACAAGCAGGACGTCCACTCAGAGACCCAATATGAAAGTCGGCAATTACAAAGACGACAGGTGGGTAAATCCACAAAAATGGGAAGAAAGCAGTGCAAAAAGGCTGAGAACACCCGAAATCAGAATGCCTCTCCTCCTACAGGGGATCGCAGCTCCTCATGAGCAAGAGAACAAGGCCTGACGGAGGATGAGTGTGATGAACTCACAGAATCAGGCTTCAGAAGGTGGATAATAAGAAACTTCTGTGAGCGAAAAGAACATGTTCTAACCCAATGCAAAGAAACTAAGAACCTTGAAAGAAGATTTAATGAAATGCTAA